>WNNJ02000217.1:0-158211 GCA_012934845.2 Pomphorhynchus laevis | reverse complement strand
AGGTTAGAAATGGTGATTGCATTTATCCTCCTATATATACCAAATACTATATACTAACCTATACTCCTATAGCTTAGAAATGGTGATTGCATTTATCCTCTTATATATACCAAATACTATATATATAGTATTTGGTATATATAAGAGGATAAATGCAATCACCATTTCTAACCTATAGGGAGTATAGCTTATCACCATTTCTAACCTATAGGTATATATTTGCTTGTTGCAATACAACAAGCAAATGTATATATGTATATATACTATATATATCACTTTGAATTCTAAAAAGGATTATATATATATCACTTTGAATATATCACTTTGAATTCTAAAAAGGATCGCAGCTGGTGATTTTCATTAATGAATATATTATATATTCTATATATTCTATATATGTAGAAGTCACGGTACTGATGAGCTCCGTTAGAGCGAAACGCGTATACCGTTGTGAAGTTTGTCGTCACACATAGGATGACTGGGCATACGTAGCGACTTTGAATAATGCAAGAATAATTCGGTTCTATTTCTTAGTCTGATGAGGATATATAGAATGCTGCCTGGTGTTTATACCTCTTCATGAGGAAAACATAGTGATATATTTATGAGTACACCAGTGAGTGTCCCAGGGCAGGTGTAACAACAAATTATATTATATATATGCACGTAAAAATATGTATTTCAGTAATATAATTAAATGACGGTTACCGGATACAATTCACTAATTTTGACACCTCTTTATCAAACTTCGGTTATGAATTTGAAAAGGCAATACTGGAACACAAGGGCTTTTGAAATACAATTAATTGCCAATTCTCGGAAAATACGATATTTTTAATATTTTATATAAATGTATTATATATATTTTTATATATTATTAATTATTTTTATATATTATCATATGCATAGCATGGTAGGCTGGTGATAAGTTGACGACCAAGATGATGAGGATGTACAAGAACTTTGCTTTGGACATTGTGTTTTAATTTATAAATTATTTGAATTATTTTTTATTTATAAATTATTTTATTATAAATTGATTGTTCACTTATATTGGATTATTTAATAGTGGAGAGAGTGAAGTAAAATATTTATTTAATCGAATTTTTAATAGCCTACTGCTATCATTGTATGTATATTACTTCTCAAACTTTTTTAAGGTGAACTTTTTCAAACTTTTTTTCTCAAAACTTAAAAAAGTTTGAGAAATAATATACATACAATGATAGCAGTTGTCTATTGAAAATTTGATTAAATAAATATTTTACTTCACTCTCTCCACTAATAAATAATATAAATTATTTAAACTTAAATTTATAATTATATTAAATTAGAATTTTTTATTATATTATATGAATCATGTAATGGTTTTAAGATTTCTATTTGTGGCAAAAATAAATATTAACGTTAAAAAATTATAATATAAATTTGTAATGTATTTTTAATATAAATACAAGCATATAAGCATGAAATAAGTTTTGTCTCAAAAACACAAATCTGTTTTTTGCAAATAACTAATTAACCATTTATTGGGCGGATTGTAAATACGCGAAATTGTTAATATTGTTTTCTTTGTATCTTTCTACGTTTTTTAAATGTGAATTAATACTAATTTTAAATTTTGCATCAAATATAAACACGTTTTTGTTGTAATTTTATAGCTACAAAAATTTAATAACAAAAAAATAATAATAATTTAAAGGTGTATTTAATTTAAAGTCTTTCAAAATTGGGCTAAAACCAATTAAATAATAATTCACATTGGCGTGTTTAATGTCATAAATAAAAATCATATTCCATAGAGATTATTTTTTAACTTACTCTTAACGTTAATTTGACGTGATGCATCATTTTCAAAGTTCACATCATTATATAGCTGTCGTGAAAGTGTTTTAGCGTTAAAAGCTATTTTTACGTTCATCGAAGTGTAAAGCTAATAGAATTTAACGATAGTCGATTGCTAATTTGAGACATGAAAATGCCTATTATAATAGTTTGCTGATTCTTTCGAGACAGAAATTAATTATAATACTCTTAATTGAAGTCGATTAACGTGTATTTTTGTAACGCATGAAATTTGCATTTTATATCATATTATGCCAATGAAATTTACTTGACAATATTCGGTATTTTTATCACGTAACTGTGGGAAAAGCATTCACTCGCGTTTTATAATTTATAACATTTTTGTTATTCCTTAACACATTTCACTTTTTCGTGTTTTCAAATGTTTTGTAGAACAAAACATCTATTTGTATCATATATACGAAAGCATAACCGATTTGATTAGTTCCATTTAATATAGTTGAAATAATAAAATTAAATTAATTTAGCCTTAATAATCGCAAAGTATGATTTATGGATCAAAAGAGTTTTATTATTAATTGCATTCGAATTCGATATTTAAATACTAGAATATTATAATATTATAACACATTCTTAATATTGTTACATTTAAATATTCAAATATATAAAATATTAAATTATCAATTAGCTGCTGCATACAACAGTTTGATTTGTAATTTAAATTGAATAAATCTTTGATTGCTCCATACCTGAATAAATTAATTCATTTACTATTTTTTAATCAAATCAGCAATTTGATTTTAAAGTTCGTAAAAGAATTATTTAATTTGTGAGTTCATAGCTTTAGTAATTGCAAAAATTACTTGAATTTTATAAACAATAAAATTTAATAAAAATAATTAAATTCAAAAAATTAAAATTCAATAAGGAAGAAATTCAGTTTGTTACAATAAGAGAATTAAAGTGGTATCTTTAATTTAAAAAGGATTAAAGTTTATGAAACTGAAATTAATGTTCATAACTGAAATGATTTTTATATTTGAAAATTAGTCTCGAAAAGTACTATGCAATAAAAATACTCAATCAAATAAAACAATAAACTTAATGCACGATGAATTTTATTTAATTTTAAGTTTCCTAATCAAATGATATGTCAATTGTAAGCATTTTTGTTTACAATTGATTTTAGGAATAAATTAAATGGAATAAATTTATTACATATTAATATACATTGAATTATATATATATATATATATATATTTCGACGACTAATGTAAACATCAGCAGTGCAAATTTGATGTTACATTTATGCCATTGGATATATGTAATCGATTCTTCCATATAATGAAAAACAATTGAACGTATTTTTAACTTGAATTTAATATTTGTTAATGAACAATTAAGTGTGTGAAGCTGTATCTAAAATGTTTCGTTTTGCAGCAGCCTTCAAGAGACCAAATAATTTCGGAACATGTATCCGTTAATGATCGCGGAACAGGTAGCCGGCGGCTGGCTTATAAACTTGAATTACATAAGAAATAGAAAATGTTTATGCTATATCATTACGAAATATTAGTTGATCGTAGTTTATTTATAAATATTGGTCAATTTATTCCATTTTATATTTACGAAAATAGAGTTGTTGAAGATATATATGATTCCATAATAGATAATTAAAAATCGTGCCGAGATACTTTTACAGATGTTTTCCATGTATTTATTAAATAGTCTTAGAATCGGGTACAAACCAGAAAAACTAGATAAAATTGAAAATAAATATACTTTTTCAATTTTATCTTGTTTTTCTGATTTGTACCCGATTCGAAGACTATTATATATTCGCACTCCCAATTTATAAAATGACGCATTCATTTTGGAATCCTGTGAGAAATTCAGTGCCCTCGTAATCGACGGATACGCATTTGTGCCTTATATAAAGAATAACTAGAAGGTCCACACACGCAACAAGCCAGTAAAAACGCTTTCTGCACCTGAGTTTTGTTTAGCATCGTGAGGAATTGCTGGTGTCTTTATAGTTATCACAAAAGCAGTCGAAACGTACCCTAACCACTCCATCCGACTGACGATGACTGCTGGGTGGTTAGGAACGTCTCGGAGTGATACATTAGACTGATGGAGCTGATGATCGAAATCCAGTTACTTAGCAGCAAATATGGATTAAAAATTAATCGTAGCCAGTTTGGGCTTCTGGACCACAGTTTCAAGCGATTTTTCGCACTAACAATATATATGTCTGTACAATTTATTTATATCTGTACTAACACTTTATATATATTTAAATTTATATAAAGATTGCTACTTAGTTTCCAAATTTATCTATTAACGACAGTATATTATTTTCATAAATACAAACAAACTTCTTTAAAAATCAATGGCAAACTAATATATTGATACAATTTTTAATAGAAAATGATAGTAACTACACTCACCTTTTGAACAATCTGTGAGCAGTGGAACAATTATATGTTAGTTTCCCATTCTCCCCATAAAAAAGGAATCATTGTCCCAAGTCATGAATGTTATTAGTTAAACACATTGGGATAGCAAAACATTATATAAATTCTAAATTGCCATTTATAATGGAATTCTATTATTCTAAATAGCTTTTCTTTCCAATGATCTCACATTTTGCATTGATTCTAGCAATTTAATATGAAAGACAACATATCTTATTCCTTCAGTAATCGAATTCAACACAAAAGTAGATGGCTATGAAGTTGATATGTTCTGTTTCGATTACGTTTTATCACTTAAAAGCATTCTTTTCTCAAATATTTATTGATAATATTAATATTTATGGAAATTATCTTACAAATTAATGCGTTGATGAAACTAAACATACGTTGGCATAATCGACTCTCTCGGGAGTATTATTGTTTAGTTGAATAAAGTAATTATATGTAAAATGGTAAAATATCAACTTTAATTACTTATTTGTCCACACAATACGTTGATACTTACCTTTCCTTATCAAAAATAACACTTAGCTAATGTCAGTAAAACTTTTGGGGGTCGCTTTAAAGTATTGTTGACCTAGAGCAATAAGAATAATACGAGTTTTTGATTGGGAACTAAGTTCGATCAACCGTTAGAACGAAAAATTAATTGTAACTGATATTACACGGAAAATGTGTAATTGCATTCATCGAAGTAAGCTGATTTGCTTCGACAAAATTGCTTTTATCTGATAATCGTTTGCATTTAATAGATTTTTAAATAAAATTTAATTTTTATATTTATAGATTTTTGAAAGGGGTGCCATTTTGGTCAAGATTAAAATGATATGATAATATTACACTCATATGTCATAGGGTCGATTATTGAAACCGTGGTAACGCCATTTAAATCCGGCATAGTTATACCATCACTCAGATACCATTATTAATGTCCTAAATCATAAGTGTCGCTATAAAGTTGCAATTTTTAACTATCAAATTTTGAGAAATGTTTCGAATAATTGTAAGAACAAGTTAACCTGAAAATTTTGAAAACATGTATTGTCCGTAATTCTAATACGATTAATGAAGATACAAACTAAAAGATTAATACAACATTATTGATTGTATTGAGTCTATGCATGAACGTCTTCGCGATGATTCAACGAATTATTCCAAGTCATGAAGGCATTGTCTATATATAACAAATATTCAACAGGTTTGATTGGATATTGTTAATAAGTCTTACAAAATGGTTGCTACATGTATAGAGTTGCGAAAACCGGTGCAACAGGTGTACACATTCATATTCGAGCTTTTGAATTAATAACTTGCAATCGAGTTTGAAGAAATTGTTTTTAGGAGCAACACATAACATCTCCGTTATTTTAAATTTCGGCGTAATCTGCTTTTGTTAAGGACCCACCTACAGCTTTGATGACATCATTTATTGGAATCGCAGTATACAGAGATATAGTGTTACCAATATCGAGTCATTGTTACATCGTGCGCCCAAAGTTGTTCCCAAAATCATTGACATTGTTCTCAAAGTCATTCAACGACCTAAACCTTTTAGAAAACGTTTCTGTTTTGGAAATATAGGAAGTTACATATTCTAATGTAATAGCTTAAGTAATATGGAAGCAATATTTTGTGTAAATGCTTCTATTGGGCCTCGATCGATATGACCTACTAACGATGAAACGACCCGAGGATAATTTGTCTTAGGTACAATTAACTTGGTTTGCTATCGGACGTTTGGTTCTTAATTGTTGATCATCATCAGTATATTTTACGCACTGTTTTAAAGCAGATATGCAAGAAGGTACATTTGTACAGTACCTGTATTAAATTCGTTTGTTGATAGTTGCCTTTCGACTTCTCTAAGGTAATTTAACCTATCAAAGACCACTGCTTCTTTGCTTTTATCTATTTGCTTTCCGAACCACTATATACAAATCCGAATGTATAGAAAGTGGAATTCAGACAGTGTACGATGGCATTTATCGCGAAACAAATAGGACCAGCGAAACAAATAGTGTGCTGATCCGATATCCACTAGACACAAACGAATACAGTTCTAAATCAGCTGGGCCGAGATAAAAGATGTAAAACCGGTGTTCACCGAAAAGCCTATTTCACTCTTGAAATACACGACGTATTTTGATAGCAACCTGCAACATAGGATATATTGGATCAGCGATAATTTTAACTGCAAATCAGAGCTGTAAATCTATCGACTTGCAGTTCATGCTCAACATGTAAGCAAAACATTAGACAAACTCAATCACATAATGAATTTGCAAAGATCACAAATTTAATTAATAAGAGAGAAGAGCAATGCTTCTGGTGTTTACATTCATAAAATCCTGCACATTCTTTTAATGTAGTGATTTTAGAATCCAGTTATATAAAAACTAAGATGCGACAACGACACAAGCCGCAATTGTATGGTGCAAAAATCAAAAGTTGTTTACTGAATCACCAGCAACTAACAAGGAAACGGTCAAACGTAATTTACAGGGGATTTTTTACAAACCAATATTTACAGGACAAACAAGTTTTCTTGAATTGCACCAGAATTCAATATAATGCGATATAAGTGTGAATGTAGATCCGTTTTTCGAGCTTTGAACACTGTTTAAGCGTGTGTTAATGTGCTTATGTATGATTATTGAAGTATTATTTAAGAAAATCATTTGTTTATTTATTTATTTATTATTGAAGTCACGGCACTGATGCGCTTCGTTAGAGCGAAACGCGTCTGCCGTTGTTAAATTTTGTCGTCACACATAAGATGATTGGACATACGTAGCGACTTTGAATATTACGAGAATAATTCGGTTCTATTTCTTGATCTGATGAAGATATATATAACGCTACCTGTGTTTATGCCTTCTTGTGAAGAAAACCTAGTGATTTATTTACGAGTACAGCGGTGTGTCCCAGGGCAGGTGTCACAGCAAATTATATTTTATATATTTGTACACTTTAAAGTGTCCTTGTTTAACAGCATTTCTATTAAAAGGAATTTAGTGCCTGATGCATGGTTAAACCGCAATACGCCCTGCCATGCACAGAGCTTATGCTAAATTCCCTCTGATGATTCAGATTAATGTAGTTCTGTTTTTGAGCTTTATGCAGTGTTTAAGCGTGTTCTAAGGTGCCAATGGATGACTATTGAAGTCACGGTACTGATGTGCTTCGTTAGAGCGAAACGCGTCTACCGTTGTGGAAGTTTGTCGTCACACATAGGATGATTGGGCATACGTAGCGACATTGAATACTGCGAGAATAATTCGGTTCTATTTCTTTGTATGATGAGGATATATAGAATGCTGCCTGGTGTTTATGCCTCATTGTGATGAAAACAGTGATCTATTTATGAGTAAACCGGTGTGTTCCAGGACAAGTATTTAAATTAAATCAAATTATATTTGTATCACCTTTATTTATAAGGATACCCACTCATTATTTAACAACATCCATGAGTAAGTCAAGAGCGAAACGCTTAGATAAATTCTACTTATTGCGTTCATTTCATATTTTCTTCAAATACTGAATATATTCCCGAATACAACCTTTAACGCTTGTATTACAATAATTACACAGTTATTTCCGTGTACTCAATGCAAGGTCCTAGTTTCGTATCATTTTAAAAATTCAAAAATGAATGATTACCGTAAAAATCAATGAACAAAAGCTAAAATTCAGATTTAATTATGCCACAATAAATAATTAATAATCTATTAACATATTTATTTTGTTTTTAAATTATTTAACTTATAATATTGAAATTGGTAGTCGGATATTGATGACGTCAGCATTGATTATTTTTAAAAGTCAATGAAACAAATTCTAACAAAAACGTCTTAATGTAATTAACTAATTAATTAACTTGCGTAACGAGTCCTTACTTAATCCAATTGACTCCAAACACATGTACAAATGTCGTTAGGTTTATTTTAAACTTAAATTTGCATATTTTATTTTCAAGAAATTCAAAAAAAAATAGTAAGAAAGCCATTTGTGAAGTATATTGAACTACGTATTTCACTTTTGAATTTTACATTTACTAATTTAGATGTTATGGATCCACAAGACAAGAAACGAAATTTAAAGAATAATCTCAAAGAAGATTAACAAGATTAAGGAATAACTGTACTGAAACTCGCCAAGTATTTTTTACAAATTATTTCTAAATACGCTGGATATTTTTAAATAATCTAAATAATTTATTTTTTTATAGGATAACAAAATATAGAATATTTTTAACAAATTATATTTGTATCATCTTAATTTATAATTATCTCACCTTACAATAAAATTAATTGATTTACAACAATTCCAATTTAAATAATTTATTTATGATTTGTTATTTCAAAATAAAAGCAATGGTTTGTTTACATAACATCAGTGCTTTTAAACATCTATACATTTTAAATATAGCTTTTAATAATATTAATATAATTTATACTTGCGAAAGTCACCTTGTGTTACCTAATAACTATTCAATAGAAATATAAGCATCCGTTACAAGATCACCAACCCGATTTCAATCAATCTTCATGATCTCATACTGAACAATCTTTGATAAGCATGCTAGAGAGCATCTCGGACAATGCAGTTTCTGAAGATCATGATGGAAGAAATCATATGCTGTGTAAAATCTGATAATCCTGGATTCGTAGCCTAACAGTAAAGAGCGCAATCCAAGTACGGAGATCGATAGCTCGAATCTCGGATGAGTCAAATTTCGAAAGAAGAAGAGTTAGTAGTTAGCCTTCTGACAAGCCAAGGGCTGACGAAAACGTCTGTGGTAATGGTGCCATTAGTATTCAGGGTGTGTGGAATTGTAAGTCATGAAGGAAGGATTATGTAGCTGGTTTTCAATGCGAAAATCATCTTGTGTGACCTAGCGACTATTCAATAGAAATATAAGCATCAATCACAGGATCACCAATTCCGATTTCAATCAATCTTCATGATCTTAAACTAAATTAATAAATTAAATTATTTAACTTAGTTAATAGAAATGTGTTGTGGGATATATTTATGATGTCAACAGGGATTATTTTTAAAAATCAATGAGTCAATTTATAAAAAAATGTCTAAATGTAATAACCTAATTAATTACCTTGCGTAACGAGTCGTAACTCGTTAGTACATGCGTTTGTCTAAATAAACTAATCATTATATTCAATTATTGATTAAATATAAAATTTTATAGTTTTCTAATAAAATGCGTAATAGTCAGGTTATATGCAATAAATTTTTTCAACCATTAATACTTTTGCGAAAAAATATATAATTAATCATTTCCATAATGAATAATACGAACTATTAATAATATTTACGCAAATTTAAAGTTGTACCTGTCGCAAAACCACCACATGCGTTTACAAAGCACAAATATGCATTGATTTATGCCAACCTATAGCATTACAGATTGACAACGGTAGAAACAATTCAACTAGAACATCCTCGATCTTTGTTTAGATGTCAGGGCATTCGCTTATATATTCAGCCTTGCATGAAAACGAAACTAATTTGCTAATGAAGGAAATCGCTCAAAAATAAAAATGAGAAAACGAAATCGTTACTGATCTATAACGACAAAAATTAGATAGTAAGCCTGCCACGATATTGTATTATCGAAGAAGCACACGTTTTAATCATTTTGCATTTTTTTCTTCTCGATGAATCAAAAAGCATCTTTTACATGAAAGAAAATGTAATTTTATGTCAACATTACAATATTTATAATCTCAATATCTTAATGTTGAAGTTAATAAACTCAATAACTGAACGTCAATAAAGCACTGTAATAAAACACTATTATTCACACTATGTAATTACTATTATTTCCAACAGGTTATCATTCTTCCAGGATAATGGCAACACTTTGGATATAATTGAATGACATAAACGTGATATTGCATTCGATTGGATTGTAATATCATATATCCGATGATTTTTTATAATTTTCTTTCGTGATATGTGTATTTGCCTGATTGCATACCTGTACTTATTTCATGGGAAAATGTCGAATAACCAGATATTTAGGTTTTAAAGAAATTTGTGATTTTGACAGGACATGTTTCCCGAATCGTGATTTATTTGGTCAGCGCAAAAATTAATTTCGCAGCTGAATATTTTGAATTTGTACATTAAAGAAAAAAATTCTATTTTATGTGAATAGCATTTAAATAAATATTCAATCTTAAATAAATTAAAATTTCGTTCAATTTGCATTTTTTAATTATGCTAAGAAGCAAATTAGGCTCACAATCAAAAAAATTGATTAAATTGATTGATTTAGAATTTAGAAATCACGAAGGTTGAGATATAATTATTTCTAATCATAGAAAATAATTAAATACGTCAAAGTATCTTAACGTTTTCTGCCTTAATAATCTATAAAAACATTTCATATCACATTATGATATATAAAATCTATGTAATTTGCAGATTGTTTGTGCCAAAGAGCGGAAACGGCTGAAATATGCCGACTTGACGATGTCCCATATATTTTGCCCTTTTGGAGTGAAGACTTTTGGATCACTAAGCTCTTTGGCTTTTGTTAAGGAGATAATAAAAAGATTAAAGCAAGTTACCGGGGATTCACGTGCCACTTCATATCTCCTCCAAAGCGTTAGCGTCACCATCCCACGCGGAAATGTTGTTAGCATTCTGGCGACTACTCCGAAGGTCAAGAACATTGTAGGCTTGTATGTAAACAAACAAGATGATGAGGATGTACAAGAACTTTGCTTTGAATATTGTTTTTTACAATTTAGAACTGCCATCTATAAACTCTTTTGAAAACGTTTCGAGATGACGTTTCTCGAAAAAGAAAGAAAACGTTTTTTTTATATAAAAAAGTTGAAAACGTTTTTTAATATAAGACGTTTTTAAATATAGAAGAATAAATTGTTGTATGTTTAAAAAATACGCAGATTATCCAAAATATATGTTTATATATTTATATCTATAGTCTATTTATAAAACATACAAATATCACCGAACTGAAATTCGGATTATTGTTAGCGGATTGATTACGGAAATTTGATTGCGTAATAATTGTATAATAATTGTATAATTTGATCAGATAATATCATATGAAGAATTTGTACTTAAGCGGTGAACTATTCAAGTACTTTATTATACTAAAATATGGTATGACTAAGTGATGCTTACCGACAATATGTTGTATTAATTAGATCCTAGTAAACATTTAGTTATTCAGTTAAAACATTTAAAATTACAATAACTCTCATTTTTGATTTAACATTTTTGGAACAGGTCCTTGAAGCGTTTAACATTAATTTTTTTTAATTTACATAAAATTTAATTGAATGAATAAATTTTATTAATTTGGCTATTACATCAATTCATGAATAACTTAATACAAATAAATTATCAATTTTAGTGAACTTTTTCCCTTCTTTTTTTCTGCATCGCTTGTTCCGCTTCGTTACGGAGTCTGCTATTTCCAGTGTCACGCTGGTAGGCCTTATTGATGGTTGATGTTCGCTTGCACGATGAACGCGGCCGTACCATCGTAGTCGCCTATTTGCGAAGTTCATTGAGACACCATTTCATACTGTTGATGGGACGCTCTTGTTTTACGATTGGCTTGTCACAAAGTCTATCGCCAACCCTCCTCCTTTCTCAGCACTGGCTTGGGACCAGCCATGGCGGAGTTATTGAACTTTTTCTCTTAACTATCATATAAGTCATCTAATATTAGATTATAAATTTTACAATAAAATACAATTATATGTAGAATGTAATTTATGCATACAATTACATATTTAAATTTTTTTGATTCATAAAATATCAAATTAAACTATTATTTCTTTATATTTTAAATTGTACATGGCGTTTAAACATTGAGAGACATTCAAATTACAGATTATTACGCATAACTTTTCAACTATTGCAATATAGTCGAAAATTTGTGAACAATAATTTCTTATTTTATTATTTCACTTGATGTTCAAACGCCCTGTACAATATTAAAGCACATCGAATGTATAATTAAGCAATATTTTTTAAATTTTAAATAATAATTATTATTTGACCTCAAAAATAAATTTTAACAATTTACATGTTGTGACTTACAGAAAAGTACGAATTTACAATCGTGTAAAGAGGAAATTGTAGGCCATAAAATGATAATAGCTTATCATAACCAAAATATTTATTTTTTAATCAAAATTCAAATCGTTTTTATTAAAAGCAAAATCGCTATGATGAAGTTAAACATATAACCGATACGAATTAGGGCCATTGCGTTCTATGAATAAGCTTCTGAATCCCAATTAATTAATTAATGTAAAACTTAAAAATAACCGAGAAAATTCGTTTCCAATCCGAATTATTACAAGAAGACGAGGAAACAAGAATATTTATTTGATTACAAAAATCCAATATTTCGACGGCACTACGGCACGTTACCTTCAGGGTCTAGAATTAAAATACAATATTAAAAGAAATTAGAAAGTGCAAAAAAACTAAAATACGCCCTACTGATTGTATATCCATGTTCATCTGTACTGATGGTGGCAAACACAAATTTCTAGCAAACTAAGTTTAAACTAAGCTTTAATGTGATGTCTGCTTTATTGTTAGAGCCTATGCAATCTTTAAAAGTCTCAAGATACATCGCTTCGATAATTTTACACTTTGTTTTGTTAGTTTCTTTCCTCAGTGGTGTAATTAGATAAATGTCCATTAAGTGGTTAATACCTATATGTTGAGAACTGGCACAAGAGGATGTATACTGTCCGTGTAATGCTCTCTTCATTACATATGAGTGTTCTTTGGCACGGATAGTTAACGGTCTTCCTGTTTGGCCCACATATATTTTCTTACACTGGAGGCATGGAAAATTGTAGACAACACCAGTCGATTCAAATTCTGGTTTTAGTTTAAACAGGATTAAAAACAACTGAATTTTTTCAACTCCTCTAACTGGATTTTTGTAATCAAATAAATATTCCTGTTTCCTCGCGTTCTTGTAATTAAAAATAGTCGATGTCGATACATTTTTTAATTCGGAATTTTGGAATTTTATATAATTTATTCACTACCTGCTATTAGCATCATTAAACTAAACGTTTCGATATTCGAAACGTAACCAGTAAAGCTACAAATTTTGTAATTATGAAGATTCAAGTATAGATGAGTACTTTTTAAATAGCGATACCGCTATACTTCAATCTAATGATATATTTTAAAATATATTATTTGATAATTTATAATATGCAATGTAATATATTAATATTAACTAGTAATTAATTTTAAGAGAAAAGTGAAAGAATTCCGTGGGAACTTGTTTATATATCAATGTGGCAGTCACGAAAGAATCGACAAAACGATAACTAGTACCGTTTCGTCATTGTTTTGACTCATCGGTACCAGGTACTTCCCACTACTGGATGCAGAGGAGAACAGGCAGACCGCACGAATATGTTAAAACATACCTTGAGCAAGGCATGCTCTAGCAATCTAAGTATTACATGCTTCACCAAAAGGATCATTAGCTAAGAGCATTGGCTAATGCCAGCGATTTCCAATTACTAATTACTAATTAATTACATTAATAATTAACTAGTAATAAATTATTAACTTCATTTATAGAATTAAATAGGTAATTTAAAGTAATATCGATCAATTTTGTCACTGTCATGTGAAACATTTGGAATTTGTAAAACGGCTTTATTTCCTAATGTTTGCTTAATAATCAACTTTGCTTTTATTTTATGAAATATAACTATTAACAGCTAATTTGCACGCTGAATGCATGTATATAACCCACACGGTTTACAAATGAAATTACAATAAAAACCTGCTTTATTTGTATCTTATTTATAAAAAAAAGATTACAATCATTTTGATTGAAGACAATAAAAAAAAGCCGTCGCATCAACATTATGAAATGCTGTTTCAATAAACTTCGCGAAACTACAATGTTACGCCCACGTTCTCCGCTCAAACAATAGAACCAAATGGAGACAGAAAATGCGGACTCCGTAACGAAGCGGAACAAACGCTGAAGAATTAAAGATGATTTTATAATTTATAATATACAATGTAATATATTAACTAGTAATAAATTATTAACTTCATTTATAGAATTAAATAGGTAATTTAAAGTAATACCGATCAATTTTGTAAATGTTTATCTTTATATATCCTAGCATGTATATATTATTAAATAAATAATTATATTCATAACTACATAAAAGAGTTTACGATCATCTTGATTATACACAAAATCGGATGTGTACATACAATAAGGATACTAATTCCCTGTTTATTTTGATTATACAATAATTTGTAGAAATGTACAATTTATTAATCTAAGTAAAATTGTAATTATATATTCACAATCTACAATCACCGTCTAATAATATATACAAGATACAAAATATTAATATTACTGAATTATAATTTGATAATCTATCTTCTGTGTCCTTTACATTTATTTGACTTGTGTGATTTTGAAGATTTAGGAGTAATTGAAGATGTTATGTCCACCGATGAACATTCTTCCATAGTCAAGAGAGCGTCACCAGATGGTATTGTCGTCGACTGACTTCGTTGTTGGCTAGCATCACTAGGCATTGCGGATTTGCTCACTTTTTGTTCTGCCTTTTTCTGTATTAACTTTTCCTTCTTCTTAATTTCAATTACACTTAACGTTCTGGCAAGGCTTTTCCTTATGGCCCTGTTTTTAAAAAGCTTTCGTAGCATATCAGTATCTGTCAATCGCTGTTGCGTATTGCATCCTTTGGTTGACTGTTTTGTACCTTTAGCTTCTTCAGATGTTACAACCTGATAGAGAATAGCTGCCTCCTTAACGCTTCTTATTTGTACAGCGAAGAATTTAAAAAATTGCCACACACTTCGGATAATAATGACATCGTCAGGCGTGGTCGTCTTTTCGTGACTTATGTTCATAACATCTAACAGGAAAATACACAATTTACGTCCAATTGTTTTATGCAGATGTCTCGATTTTGTACAAAGGTATATAGAACTAGCTATAAACAATTGACAGAAAGATTTGGGCATGGAAACAATGAAATACAGTTTCAGCACGATGTCAAATCTGTTGGCAATTGATTTTTTATCATTTGGATATAAACGGGAGGTGCTCAGAGAGTCGATTAGCGTATACACATATTTCAACATGTTATATTGACAAATAGCATATTTCAAAATCTCGAATGCTAATATCGGATTAAAGCTCGATAGTAACACGAATGTGGAATAGTCGAGTCCGTAAAGTTGAAACAAGCGAGGCTCGCGATACAAAAGTCCTATGTTCAAAATATAAAAAATTGCCTATGAAAAATCAAATTTGTGAAAATCATGTAATTAAAAAATTAAATTAAAGCATGCAATTTGCTATCTGAAGGAAATCCTGACGACGACATAAACTTAGCATACGATCAATGGTTTGATATAGAAAAAATGTGTACTACTAGCATGACATTTGAAATTGATGGAGAACTATATGAACAAACGGATGGATTGTTAATGGGTAATCCTCTAACACTATTTTAGCGAGCTCTATATGAGATCGTGGAAATATAATCATCTCAAAAATATATTTTCTGAAATTAAAATGTTTGTTCGTTATGTCAACGATACATTTGTTGTTGCTCCTGATAACGTAGACGTTAAAGGGTTGTTATCTAATTTAAATAGTGTGGATAGATACATGCAATGGAAAATGTCGGAGGAGCAAGATAATTCTTTAACTTTTTAGATGTAGTGTTAGCAGGTTTCCAAACAATACTATGAAAACATCAGATTTTCAAAAAGTTGGATTAGAACCTAATGTT
Organism: Pomphorhynchus laevis; assembly: GCA_012934845.2. NCBI lineage: Eukaryota > Metazoa > Acanthocephala > Palaeacanthocephala > Echinorhynchida > Pomphorhynchidae > Pomphorhynchus > Pomphorhynchus laevis. The sequence continues at coordinate 142,088 of WNNJ02000217.1, read as the reverse complement.
GTTTCCTGGTCTTCAAATACCCATAACACTTGGAAAGTAGCTGCTGCTAGCTCATTGTTTTTGCGAAACAATTTGATTTGCTCTGATTTTGTCGAGATAAAAAACGTGAGGGCTTAATAATCGACACTTTAAGAGAAAACCAATTTTCAGAGCGGGCGGTTATAAAGGCTTTAATTAAGACACGAACTAATAAAAATCATATGTTTTGTCCTTTAAAATAACGGAAGTATGTTGGGATACCATATATCAATGATATATGGAATAATCGTATTAAAAAATACATTAATGAAAACCAAATTTCAACATCCCATGATATTGTTTTGTACAATAAAAGAATGCCTAAATTGTATAATTTTTTAAAAATTAAATCCATCACCAACAATCCATCCGTTGTTAATACAATCCCTTGTAAAGACTGCGAAAAAATATAAGTAGGTCAAAGTGAGCAAGGTATAAATAAAAGAGTAAGCCAGCAGAAATACACATTTAAACGTGGAACAAGCAGTGCCTTAGTTGATCATAGCATTAATAATTTCGATGGAACTACCATATTATCAAAAGAATCTAGTAAGTTTAAACGTAAGATTTTAGAAGGGTTTTTTATTAACAAACTAAAGGTTAACTTAATGGTTGGTAATAAAGCTGACTTTACCTTAAAATTTATATAAACGAAAGTCTTTGATTATAACAAAAAAATATTTTTTATTTTTTTTTAATTTTATTTTTATATAACATAAATTATGTTTGCAATCTACTGTTTAAAATGTTTTGGTTTCCTCTATTTTGTTATTTTATTTCTTCATTTTTATTGTTTTGTCATGAATACATATGTATCGTACTTTTGTTGTACAATTTTAGTGTTTTTTGTTTCATTGTTGTGTTTTGTTTTCTGTGATCCCTGCAAAAAAATGTTACATGAATACATGTTAACAACCATTTTGATTCCAGCATCAATGTGCAAACCGACAAGAAACTTTATTTATGTGATTATTTCCATTTTTATGTTAATTTGCTGGTTATTTGAAAAATGTCGAAAAAAGTAAGTGCGGAGCTTCAAAAGAACTCTATGATGTGCAAGTCAACGAATTTTGTCGGAATTCCTGTTAAAGAAGGACTAGAACAAGCTTATCTAGATGGAATTCAACACAACACGAAGGTCAGTAACGTTTCTACTTTTTCTGGTAATGGGGAGATGCTTCCACCCATACCAAAACAAAAGAATCTTATAATTATTAAGCCTAAACTTCCGTTACAACGACATAATCTATTCGAAAAATTTCTAAAGAATTTTTGTGCAAATTATCCCTCGAGGATAATATTCAATGACGTGAAGTTTCTTCATTCCGAAATCAAAATCTCCTTTGCAACGGCGGACATGGCAAAGGAGTATACTGGGTTTTTCAGATCGTATTTGTCTAATTTTGGTGAACTTACTGAGAAACCTATCCTATCCACCTTGAAAGTAACGAACCTCCCCTGTTGGGTTGACGATGGAGACCTCGAAAATCTCTGCGCATCTTTAAGGTCAGTAATTTTAGACTATTGAAAGGAAAGGACGGGGTACCTATCCCCGTCGGATTTTGCTCCGCCCCTATAGATAGGGCAGAAACACTTGACAAGTCAAATTACAACCCGTTTATGGGTCTCAATCTCAGGTTTCAGTTAATTGAAAGTGATGAATTCACTTTCCCCCACTGCAGTCGGTGTCACAAATGGGGGCATTGGTCCTCCAGCTGCAGTGGGACACCTACCTGTGGGGTATGCGGTTCCGCTAATTGCCCCGCCTTACTGTCCGACGTACGTTGTGTAGCCGCCCCGTCCTGTTCTAACTGCGGGGGGTGCCATCCTGCCTGGGGCAGGAAATGTGGAATTTTCAAAGATTATAGGAATCGTTTCCAGAAGCCATCTAAGACTCCTGCCTCCTTTTCACAAGCATCCTCTCATCGGATGGATGATGCGGACATTATAAAACTCATCGACGTGAAAAATGAAGTTTCATATAGAAAGCTACAGAATCTAATCCTGATGGCCCTGGGTTCGGTAAGGCCCAATCCCTCCGTACCGGCTTCTAAAGTATTACCGGAATCAAAGAAGAGGGGGGCTTCGGCCCATACTGTCCCCCCACTCAAGATCGGTAAAATGCTGAGTGGCAAACAGCATAGGGGAAATGAAGATGCTGCCCAGGGGCAAGTACCGACCCCGGATGGGGCTAGTGGCAGGAAGGGTAACCTTCCTGCACCTAGCTCTGTCTAGGTAGGCAATCCCCCTTCCAACTAATCCATCACAATGCAGAGTACTCGTGAGCCTTTTTCACTGAATGTCATTCAGTGGAACTCGGGAGGTGCTTCTGCCCTTAGACTTTTATCCGGTAGAGATGCAGATGTTATAGTCCTTCAGGAGACTCGGTCTATCCGTCTTCCCCAGGACATTACTCGATTTATCCCAAAGCATATCTGTTCCCACTACACTCCGTACATAACCCCGCCTCACTCATCTTCATCTCAAGTTCTTTTAACCCTAGTTAAATGCTCCTTAAGGTCTTCCCTCCTACTAAACTATTCTTGTCCAGCCCTGTCTTGTTTAGTTATTTCACTCTGTAAGAACGGTAAACGCCTCAGTCTAGCCAATGTCTACATCCGGCCAGGGGAGATTCACAAGAACCGCGACCTCCTGGATGGTATTATTGATAGCGGCTATGACATGATACTTGGAGACTTCAACGACAGAACTGGTCGTTGGATCAACGCATCACTTCGCAGAGCTAGGAACGGTTATCTTATTCACAAACCACCGTCCCCCACCTTTCATTGCACATCAACAAATTCAATCCTCGACATTTTACTGCTTCACTCAAGGTGGTTGCTTAAACCTCTCTGTACGGAGCAGTCGCGCCAACAATTGTCCACCTCTCATGACCTAATTCGTTGGAGAATTGAGGAAGATACATTGCTTCGAAGGAGGTTTCACTTTGATCCGATCAGAGTAGCCTTCTTTCAGGCGGCTATCCGACTCTTTCCCCGAATAGGAAATCAGAGTCTGACCAAATTTAATACCTACATCTTTTCGCAAGCTACCGCGATTCTATCGTCTACCTATAGAGGTCGTATATACAATCCCACTCCGACGAAACTCAAGGTCCTAGCAAAATTACTGAACCTCCCTAATCTCTCTGCTTCCGCCAAACAGGCCCTCTCGAATGAATACTGGAGCACTAGATACAGGTTCCAGCTGAGTAGGGATAGGACGAGTATTGCTCGCCTTAATCCTTCTCAGTCTTCTTTTTGGAAGATTTTCAAGAAGGAGAAGTTTGTTTGCTGGAAGGATAGAGCATTGGGTTGGATAGGGAATGTAGGCCTTGAAAACGTTTTGGAGGAGTCACTAACCCTACACAACTATGGAGCCACTCAATCACCTCAACCAATCCCGCCTTGGTGTAACTTCAGGAGTAGGGATATATCTGTTACGGATATTCTTAACTCCTGGGGTCCACTCCCGGGCACCTCCAAATCCGTCGTTCCACTTTCTTCTCGGGTCTGTCAGCTTTTGACAGCTGATCAGAGAAGAGAGGTGGCCGTCACAATGCTTTTAGCCTCTCCATCCGATGTAGCAGGCATCAATATTAGTAAGCGTGTTTTTATTCCTAAGAAAAAATCCTGATCATGTCCTAAAGACCTGCGTCCCATTTCGATTCAAAATTCCCTCGTGTCTATTTACGAAAAAGCGCTTGCGCGTAAAATCCGCGACCATTTAAGTAGGCGTAATTTGATCCCTCCAGGTTTTCATGGGTTCGTCAAAGGTCGCTCGGTCCATTCAGCAGTAGGTGAGGTGGAACAGTTTTGTCGGGAGAATAGCCATCGCCTAGTTGTGGCTATTTTCCTTGACTTTTCTGCTGCATTTGATCGTATCTCCATTCCTTTTGTGATCTCTTCTCTACGGTCCCTCGGGTTGCCTGCGAGAATTGTGAACAGGGTGGAGATCCTGCTGTACACCAAGCGGTTTTATTATGAAGACGACCCTGATGCGCGTCAGTTCTATCCTATTACGGGTGTGCCTCAAGGTTCACCTCTTTCTCCTATCTTATATCTTGCTGCCTCCATTAATCTATTTAAAATATTTAAACGCGAACAACGTCTGGTGGTGTATGCTGATGACACCACAGCCCTGTTCTCTGGACACAGGTGCAAAGACGTAGTCTCTGACATCAGCCGCTTCTTTTTAAGATTAAAAAACCTTTTACCCATATCCAATCTTATTTTAAACTCCGCCAAATCGCAGGCGGTTGTCTTTCATGGCACCACCGCAACAAAGAAAAAACTTAAGAGATTAGCACTCTCTGCACTCTCTTCCATATTTGCCTTTGAACCACTCCCCACCTTCACAAGTCGAGTAAAATACCTGGGGTTCACCGTTACGGTGAACTGGTCGGCGAAAGCTGACCTGGATAGACTTAAACGTATCTTGAAGAAAGCTAGGTGGGCTCTGAAACGGGCTCAGCATCTGTCATTGAAAGGGAAAACCTCTTCTTCTCAAGAGGACGTCCCCCAGAGCAAAGGCTAAGGTTTCTTAAGCTCCTCGTCTCTCTTTTACCAAGCATAGTCCGCGCCGATTGGATTCTTCGGGGGGTGAAAGACCCCGGGTGGTTCAGTCGGAAGGCGGCGTGTTGGATCGGTTGGGGGCTCAGATCCCCCTGGACCTGAGGCCATAGAAGAAGAAAAGAGTTAGAAGACTGAAGAGCTACTGACTTTCTATTGTTGTGTCTGATCTGGTTTATTGCATGTTTCTTTTTCTCTTTTTTTGTGTAGTTAAGAAAGTCTTTATTTATTTATTTATTTAATTTTCTGAAGATGCTAGTAGTTACTCTATAGAAGGATATTTATGGAAGTGATTGCACTAAGATACAATCAAAAGTATTGTATCTTAGTATCCAATCAAAATAATTGCATTTTGTATTTGACAAAACCTTGAATTTCTAACTTGCATATGGTAGATATAGATACAGATGGTAGTTTAGCTAGGTTGGGCTAAAAGTGCGGACCAGGGAATTTTTAAAATGGCCAGACTACCAAGATTTGCCTTCTGGCTACTACTAATGTTGAATTGTTAGATCAACTAACTTGATCAACGTACTTTATATTATTTATAAATTAAAATATAGTGTTAAATAAAATTTGAATACTTAAATAATTAATAATTAAATAATTATAATAATTGTAAAATAAAATGTTATATAAAGTGCATTTTCATTATTTTGTCAAATACAAAAATGAATCCAACTGTGATCATAATCAGAAATTGTTCATCATCAACAAATCCTGATGATAAAATTGTGTTTAAAAATTTGAATTAACAAAATTGAATATTTTTGATATTTAAAGCGTGTAATTGACAAATAATGATATTTTTACCATTTTAAGCAGTTTAAAATATTTGAAATTATGATAAAATTTTATAACTAGGGACAGAGCATCTTAAATTTTGACATCACGATCTTACATCAACGACAGAAATGTTTCAAAGCTATTAAACAGTGAGATTATAATGGAAGCCATATGGGTTATATACAAGCATCCAGCATGTAAATTCACTGTCATTTGTAAAACGGCTTTATTTCCTAATGTTTGCTTAATAATCAACTTTGCTTTTATTCCATGAAATATAACTATCATCAGCTAATTTGCATGCTGAATGCATGTATATAACCCACACGGTTTACAAATGAAATTACAATAAAAATATGCTTTATTTGTGTCTTAATAATTAATTATTATAACCTCTTAATATAAAAGAGGTTACAATCATTTTGATTGAAGACAATAAAAAAGCCGTCGCATCAACATTATGAAATGCTGTTTCAATAAACTTCGCGAAACTACAATGTTACGCCCACGTTCTCCGCTCAAACAATAGAACCAAATGGAGACAGAAAATGCGGACTCCGTAACGAAGCGGAACAAACGCTGAAGAAATTGAAGATGATTTTATAATTTATAATATACAATGTAATATATTAACTAGTAATAAATTATTAACTTCATTTATAGAATTAAATAGGTAATTTAAAGTAATACCGATCAATTTTGTAAATGTATATCTTTATATATCCTAACATGTATATATTTTTAAATAAATAATTATATTCATAACTACATAAAAGAGTTTACGATCATCTTGATTACACACAAAATCGGATGTGTACATACAATAAGGATACTAATTCCCTGTTTATTTTGATTATACAACAATTTGTAGAAATGTACAATTTATTAATCTAAGTAAAATTGTAATTATATATTCACAATCTACAATCACCGTCTAATAATATATACAAGATACAAAATATTAATATTACTGAATTATAATTTGATAATCTATCTTCTGTGTCCTTTACATTTATTTGACTTGTGTGATTTTGAAGATTTAGGAATAATTGAAGATGTTATGTCCACCGATGAACATTCTTCCATAGTCAAGAGATCGTCACCAAAAGGTATATAGAACTGGCCTTAAACAATTGACAGAAAGATTTGGGCATAGAAATAATGAAATACAGTTTCAGCACGATGTCAAATCTGTTGTCCATTGAATTTTTTGACAGCAAGATTTAGAATTCTCCAGATTTAGTTTCTTTAGTTTCTTCACAGTTTTTTTATATCATTGTATAATTTATTTATATTTATAATATATATGTAATTTATTAATTAGTTATTAATTCTTATATTTATGTAATATATAATATATAATATATATTTATAATATATATGTAATATATTAATATGGACAAGTTATTAATATATTAATGCTGTGTTAACTCTATGATTATTTTTTAATATAAAAATAATATTTTTATATTAAATTATATTTTTTTAAGGCAATAAATTATATAAAATTTTCAGGTTTAAATAAATTGAAATCCCTTCTGTATTTCTATTTTAGCTAGCAGAAAAAAGTTTATATTTTTTTATCTGAAATTAAAAAGAGATTGTACATCAACTAAAAAACGAGACTTACTGCATTTGTTAAGTGGAGCAAGGACTATCTTTAACCATTCTGCAAATTAAATTTTTAATTTAAATTTATGTTTTACTTTAAACCATAAATACCTAAGAGCTGATGATGTTCTTCTGGCTTTAAGAGCTCTTGCGCCGACTTTTGTAATAAATCACGACCGAATGGTATTTCGCAAACTACTTCGTCCAACGAATTATCCCATATTAATTCGGTGAAATCAAATATATCCGGAATTATTCCAATAATTTCTTTGTTTTCATTGAAAATATATGGTCGCACACTTAAATTAGGTATCAATAGATACATTTATAATTACTTGTAAAGACATTTTTACTAAGACAGGTAAAAGAAATAAAATAATTATTATAACAAATAATTTTTGTTTTAAAAGATAATAATTAATGAAGATAATAATAATTAACATAGCGATAAGCATTATTAAGTATAGCAAGAAGCATAAAAAATATACTACCTAAATCTATGCTTTTAGCATATTTTTAAATCCAAATAATTGTTTCGACAGATAACATATAAGCAATGTCGAACGTAAACTCTTCATCCAATCAGATGAGCTAATAGAGTCTACGTATTTTGTATTATTTATAAATTAAAAATTATAAATAATAATTGTTATTAGATCTTATATAATTCATATAAAGTTTAAATTTAAAATTTAAATTTAAAATAAAAGTCACTTTTTATGAATCGACTAATAAATAACATACGTTGTATCATAATTAGGATTAGAAAACATCAGGAGGAACTACTATGTTATTAAGTTTTGGCCTCCTATTCCTCGACCCAACATAGCAGCAAGGCCAAATACATACTAATGACGTATTCTAAATTTAATAAATTTAATACGTAATCTAAATTTAATAAATTAAATTTATTATTACGTATTATTCCGATATTGCAGCAAAGACGTAATTTCATAATTTAAGCTGCTATCTAAAGAATTCTGTACTTTATACTTTTGATTTAATTAAGAAAATTCGACAGATAGGTGCTTCAAATGATACATGAAATTCACACAACTACGTGAATCGTTTCGAGAATAAAAGTCATCGATTAACTATTTAGAACTTATCGAAGAAAACGACAAAAAAGTTACTAAATATTAACTAAGTTTCACCGTTAATAACTGCAAATCAAATTTGTTGAGAAAATAAGAAATATTTTTTAAATTTTTATATTAGCTTTTCATAAATTTTCTGAATTTGTACATAACTTTTAGCTAAAGGTTTTGTGTATGATCGTCTTCAGTGAAATATGGAAAAAATTTAATTTCGTCAATTAAGAAATTGCCTTCTGTTGATTATTTCTTAGTCATTTAAGAGATAAATGTAACGTTCGACATTAAAATCAATATAAACTTACTTAATCAATTCTGGAGTAAAAAATCTGAAAAGAGGGCCGTTATCCTGTCCTCCGATTCGTAAGAAATAGGCGTGTCGTAATTGTTTTAAGGCTGTTTGGTGCTGTGGATTATCCTTATTTAAAGTAAAATCATTAGTGCTAGGTATCACGCTTTGGAAAATTCCCTTTTCTAATATATGTAATTGTTCAACTTGCTGCTTAACTCGTTCAAATGCATTTTGGAGTTTGGCTTTGTCGTCAACGTCATCAAGAAATTCGATACAAATTCGGTCACCTAATTTTGTCATCATTAACTTTTCTGGCAGATTTCCGTTATCAAGCGAGAGACGTCCCATCAAATGCCTTTCCACTTCAGAATAACATTCAACTTCTTCTAGATAAGCCTTTAGATATGAATTTGATATTAATGTCTGTATATATCCTGGCAAGCACAAATTATTATTAAATAAAAGAAAAATAACTCCTAATTTGCTTTCTAATGTGGGGGTCCAACGCTGTTCAACAAATAACTGCCATAACAGATAACTTAGGGCCGTTTTATCCGGCTCGTTATCAATGGAATTTTGTAGATCTGTAAACTCATCAGCTACATCAGAAAAAGTTAATTCAGGAATCACGTCCGGGTCAATTATTAAAAAAAATCTAGACAATATTTCGTCGGTTAATTTCATGGTTACACACAGCTTAAATACAAGCCCCGTTAAACGCGTATCTAAAACATGTTAATCGATTAAAATTTGGTAACTTTTAATTTTAAGAATTAAGGTAAGTTTAATTAGTATTTGTATATACAGAATTAAATTTTTTAAAAGTTTTAACAATTTCTGTTTATTTACATCATCTGGTATTAACTCGACAACTTTCAATTTTAAGTTTCAAGAAAAGTTTAATTGGCATTTGTATAAAAAGAATTAAATGTTTAAAAGTTTTAGCAATTTCTATTTAAAACGTTATATAATTCAATTGTAAGTTACTGCCAATTAATTAAATTTGTTTTGTCAATTAATTTATTGAATTGTTAATTAAACAATTAAACAAATTCAAGAGTTATTTAAACAGATTTGCGCTAGAATATCTAATAGTAGTTTGCAGCAAAAGTACTAGTAATTTTTGTAAAATTATCAAATAAAATATAATTCTTGTCAAATTTAAGAAACTTGAAAAACACGAGTTTTGCTTTATAATGTAAGTTAATGTTTTTATACTTTTACTATTATTATTTACTAATATTATTCCTAAAATTATAAATAATTTTAGGAATAATTTTCTAATAATAAAATATATAATTAAATATATAATAATTTAAAACATAATTTTAATATTAATTATTTAATTTGACTATAAATAATTTTTAATTTATATAAATAATTTATAAATAATTTATTATTTTCGATAATTCGTCTTCGAAATGTGGCAATCATAAATAAGTAGTTTCAAAATTAAATTTAAAATATTGAACTACAACTAATTACAATTAATTTGAAGAATATAAACTAAATCAAATTTCACAGTAAATTTTAAAGTTGCAATTACGAAGGCTCTGTATAAAAATTAAATTATTTAATTTTTAAATTTAATTTCAAATTTAACTTTGTTTATATTATATACGGATGCATAAACCATAAATATGAAAGAAAAAATATATTTATAAAAATATATTTAGAAAAATAAATTACTTAAATTGCTAAGGAAATATATTTACACATTATTTATTTTAACATTATTATTCATTTTTATTAAAAAATGAAATTATATATTATTTATTATTAAATTATTTATTTACAATTTTAATTTTATTTATTTTATTTACAAATTTTTTTCAGTGTAAAAGAGAATGTGTTTATATCAGAGTAGCTATCGCGTGATTAAATTTAACAGCCATCGTACTGACACAAATTACATAAATGTACGTTTCAATCCATTTTATAAGTGAAAATTAAAAGCTGTTTCTCATGACATTTGTGGTAGCTATAATAACAATAGCTAGTTATTATAGGAACGAAGAAGAAAATATCCTTTATTTGATTAAAATTCTATATTTCGATAGCTCCTGCTATCATCATCAGGATTACAAAAAAAATTTCACATTTTGTTTTCCCCGTGCTTGCAACATTTATACAATTAAAATTAAAATTAAAATTAAAATATTAAAATAAGTGACAAAAATACGAATTTAATAATAAAAATAATTTAAAAGTAGAATAATAAATTATAATATAATCTAAACCAAAACAAAATAATAATACAATTAGAAAAACAAACAAATTGAAAAAATTAAAATAATTTAATATTGGAATAATTAATTGTAATTTAATTTCGAGATAACAAGTTTCTTTCAAATGATAAAATTGATGCGTTTTCAAAATCAACGAAATGATTCAAACTCAAAAATGCTAAGCAACAGCACTAGAATTGGTCCCTTTACGTACATTATAATTATGTTGTTTAATACGCTTAACCAAACCTTGACCCGTTTGACCAACATATACCTGATCACATTCTTTACAAGGTATTTTATAAACTATTGCATCTTTGTTAAAATCTGGTTTACGCTTAAAAATGTTGTGAAGTTTAGGTAATTTTCTGTTAAAAATGCGCTTTTTGTTAATACAACTATTTTTTATGTTATTATTAATAAACTTTGAAAATACTGAATTCCACTTGTTACTAGTAAAAGGTATTCCTATATGATGTAATCTTTTTTATAACCAAAAACTTTATTTTTATGCGCTAAAGATTTAAATTTAGCTTTCTTAATAGCCCAAAGCGGAAAACCATATTTTAGTAAATTATGTTTGATAGCCTTTTCTCTTTCACAAATTAAGTGATAGTTAAAACAGATAAGCCTGCAACGTTGGTAATGTGACGTAGAAGCGGAAAAAGGCCAATTAGTTGGAACGTTTGAAGTCCAAGAAACAATATATGGCCCTGTACCAAATTTTTGATAGACACATGTTTGAAGTATAGAAGAATTAACTTGCTTAATCAAGACACCGAGAAAAGGTATACCCACATTAGATTCAGAAGAAACGCACCATTGAATTCGAGAATCCTTAGAATTTAGCGTGTGGGTAAGAAAATCCTGTGTAACACAATTCTGAGCAACCAAAAATACGTCGTCAACATATCAAAACCACTTGACAAATCCATCAATACTATTGACAATAGAATTTTCCCAATTCCTCATGTATAACTCGGACAATACAGGAGCAAGAGGGTTGCCCATTGCCAATCCATCTATTTGATCCCACATTATAGATTCAAAAATAAAATTACAACGACTGGTACACATTGTGTACCTCTACACTAACGTTCCGCTCTCTGATGCTATAGACATTGCAGCTGATATTAGCTCTTAACCCACCTTGTGGTATTCTTCTAATCGTGAAGATTGGCATATGAACGTAGTGAGTTGAGTTTTGAAACAATTATTTTAAGTCACTGTTCTATAATCAATAAAAAGGGTATAAAGGTTGAACCAGATAATAAAACTATACCTATATTATATTGGAATCTAAAACAAATAATATTGGAATCAAAGACAAACATTTGGAAAACTTATATACTAGATAAAATTAGAGAGAAAATGAAAATAACAAACAATTATAAAAGGAAAGATCAAATTAATAAAGATATGTATAAAGAACTTACTAAATTAAAGGATAACTATATAATAACAACTATTGATAAAGCTAGTAATAACTTTGTCTTCATATGCAAAAAGCTTTATTATGATATACTAATGAAAGAGGTTAATTCTAATGATTTAAATGTAAATCCAACATATGAACGTAGTGAGTTGAGTTTAGAAACAATTATTACAAGTCACTGTTCTATAATGGATAAAAAGGGTATAAAGGTTGAATTAGATAATAAACTATACCTATATTATATTGGAATCCAAAATTACATAAAAATCCAATAAAACCTAGGTTCATATGTAGTGCGTTTAAATGTACATTAAAACCGCTTTCTGTCTATATGAATAAAATACTTAAAGTAATTAAAGCACGTTTTAAAAAATATTGCAAGGTAATCGAAATTAATACTGGTATAAAACACTATTTCAGTATTAATTCTACAAAAGAATTTTTAGAACAGACAAAAGGAATAAATTTTCAAAATATAAATACATACGATTTTAGTACGCTTTATACAAATCTAGATTTAGTAGATATTAAAGAAGCGTTAGTAAAATTAATTAACCTTATATTCGGAAAAAGATATACATATATATGTTATAATAATTATAACGCCTATCTAACAAAAATTAAACCATCAAATAAATATAAATATATGGATAAAATTGAATTAATAGAATCCTTAAATATTTTGATAAATTAAAATTATTTAAAAGTAGGGACATCTATATTTAGACAAGTAAAAGGTGTTCCAATAGGTGGTAATAGTAGCCCAATTATAGCTGACTTGTTTTTAAGCTTTATAGAATATGAATTTGTTCATAACTGTGTAAAAACTAAATCTAAACAATATAAATATATGAAATATATGTTTCGATACATTGATGATATATGTGTATTTAATAATTTTTATTCAATTAGTGAGCACATTTATCCAGAAAGCCTTATTCTTAACAAAACCAATATTAATGATAAAGAAGGTTTATATCTAGATATGAACATTAAATTAACATTAACTAAAACTACTATTAATTTATATCGTAAAGATGACATATTTAAATTTACAAGAAACATATTTTTGCATGAGCATTCATGCATACCATATAATATAAAATATAATACATTAAATAATGAAATTTTAAGAATTGCAACAATATGTAATGATATTGGCTTTCTTCAAAATCATTTAAATAATTTAATAGATACATATTTTAAACTAGGTTACTATAAAAATAACATCAAGCAGAAAATAGTAAAATATATAAATCAACACAATAATATAAAGAATAAATTTAAACTCTTAAGTGGCAAATTTTTATGGATGGATAATAAATAATATACTTTGCATTAGAATAAGATACTAGATAGTTATTTCAGAGGAAATACATCATTAGCATGTATTTGGCCCCGCTGCTATTTTGGGTAGAGGAGTTAGGGGCCGAAACCTGATAGCATAGCAGTTCCTTCTGATGACCTCTAATTCTTATTCTGATACAACGTCTGTTATTTATTAGTCAATTCATAAAAATGACGTTTATTTTAAATTTTATTTTTTATTTATTTTTTTTTAATTTGATTTAAATTATAAAAATCTAAAAACAATTATTAATTTTATTATTTAATTATTAAATTTGATTTAGCATTATTATGTTTTGTTTATTTTATAATTATATTAAATACGTAGACTCAGTTAGCTGATTTGATCGTTAGTTAAAAGGATTACTAACACTCCACTTGACTGTTGGAGCTTGTTGGTTAAGTACAAATTTACTAAAAGTAGTTCTATATTTTGATGGCCAGCGTTTATTTTTAGCTCGTATTTTAAGTTCTATTTTATTTCGACAGCTATTGTTATTACAAGAAGGCGAGGAAACAGGAATATTTATTTGATTAGAAAAATCCAATATTTCGACGGCACTACGGCACGTCATCTTCAGGGTTGATAATAAACTACTAACAACCCTGAAGATGACGTGATGTAGTGCCGTCGAAATATTGGATTTTTCTAATCAAATAAATATTCCTGTTTCCTCGCCTTCTTGTAATAACAATAGCTGTCGAAATAAAATAGAACTTAAAATACGAGCTAAAAATAAACGCTGGCCATCAAAATATAGAACTACTTTTAGTAAATTTGTACTTAACCAACAAGCTCCAATAGTCAAGTGGAGTGTTAGTCTAACTTCGCTTAAGTGTCCTATTATATATCTAGGAAACTGTAGCTAACGCGAGTCGCGGTGTGTTGGTGAAACTAGATGATCGATAGTTAAAAGGATTACTAATAGAATGGCAGACATTAAAGCAAATAGGAATAATAATGACACAGCGGTTGGTCATGCTATAACACACGGAAATATTGATACCTTTAAATACAACAATATAAAGTTAAATATACAGGAAAAGAACGAACGGCGAATATTCGAAAATAAAGCTATAGAGAACGTAATGACCGATAAACATAGATGTTGAAATACTGAAGGAATTTACAAGTGGCAAAACAACCGTGATCCGGAACGTACAATAAGAAGAGATAATTTATCTTTTGCTCTTTGCCGATCAAATGAGTGAACAAATCAACAGAGAGTGAACAAATCAAAACTTAACTTTTAAATAAAATTAATATTTTAATGCGCTATAGTAATCAACGATATAATATGTTTTATTACTTTTATAACGTTTTTAAAATACTAAGCACGTAATACACAAATATAAAAAATTAATAGGTATAACTTTACACTTATTTTAAATGTTGTCTGACAAATAATTAAGTCCAAAGAAAATCTCGACTAGCTGTCGAGATGCATTTATTAATGCATTTATTAGCGCTACATTCTACTCTTAGACAATTTTGGATGTTACTCAAAATTGTAGTTTGTTCGAGCACTAGGGGAATGTTTCGACATTATATAACTTAATTTTCGACTCTTATAACAACAATTTTGAGTTGCCTTACTTAGTTTACTTTACTCTTTGTTCAACCGAAATTTATAACGGATTTATGATATGAAACTGAACAAGATGAAACTGTAGGCTATATAGAAAGATGTTATGACGCGACAAGACATAATTAAAATTTACTTGATATACTTAAATGTGTCATTCACAGATACGTGATAAGTAAATACTGGTTCATATGTTAAGCATTGATAAGCATTCTAATGATAAACATTTATGTGAAAAATGTAACTTTAAATAATTTTAAATTATTTTCAGGCAATAATTATTTTATTCAGGCAATAATGTAATAATTGATTGTATCAATATCACTTAATTATAACCTTGTTTTAATAATTACGATATTGACAACACCAAAGATAATATCGGGTTAATTGAATAAGCTATAAGTAAAAGCTAAATATATAACAGCTTATGATATATATGCGAAATATTAATATATAATTAATTCATATTTATAATATTTATATCGATATATGTGATTTATTAATATCACATATAATATATTTGTTAATATATTAATGCTGACATATTAATATATAATTAATTTATAATAACTTGTAAATTAATTATATAATTAATTGCAACTTTATTTAAATACTAGTTACAGTGTAAGTGAATCGTATTTATTAACTGAATTAATTTATTACTCTGCAAATAAAATTTCAGATAATTGTAACTGTTAATATGTAATTGAGAATTGATAAAAGCGTGGGTCGGGATAATATTCCGATTGAAGTGTGAAAAGCTTTAGGATTATTTGCAATCCAACTACTAACAAAGCTCTTTAAAAAATGACGAAATAGGAATTCCGAAAGCATGGCAAAAGAGTACATTAGTGCCTATCTACAAAAGAAGCCGTCCAACAATGTAGCAACTATCAGGGGATAAAGCTAATGAGTCACATAATGAAACAGAGGGAGAGAGTTGTGGACAACAGAATCAGAGAAGAAATCATGATCAGCGAGGAACAGCGTGAATTAATGACAGATAGAAGCACTATCGATGGGATTTTTGTATTGAGGCAGCTTTACGAAAAATTCAGCGAGAAACAACGGCCACTGCATAGTGTGTTTGAAGATTTGGAAAAAGCCTATGATACAGTGCCACGTGACCTTGTTTGGATATGCCTACGATAGAAAAACTGCCCTGAACAATACGTTCGTGCAATCAAATCTATGTATGAAAAGTGTTATAGTTGCGTTCGGTGCCCGGTTAACGAGACGGACTATTTCCAAGTAGCGACAGGACTCCATCAAGGTTCGGCTCTCAGTCCTTTTTTATTTGTGACAGTGATGGATGTTTTGGGAACTGCACAGGTTGATTCAAGAGCGTCATTGACAATGCTGTTCGCAGATGACCTGGTCCTTATGGCTAAGAACTTAGATACACTAGATAAACAGCTAGAAAGTTGGTGTCATAGACTGGAGAGCAACGGATTGAAAATAAGCAGGACCAAAACCTTGTATATGGGTCCAGAAAGATTGACATTGCAAGGAGTCTAAATAGAAAAAAGAGACAATATCGTATACCCGGGCAGCATGACGAATATGTCGAATTCATTAGCGCCGGAGATTGGACTGAGGATACAAAGGGTTTGGAGAAATTAGCGGAAAACCTCGGACATCCTATGCGACAAGCGATTAGCGACAAGTTGAAAGGACGCATATACGATGATGTTGTTCGACCAGCCATGATTTATGCAGCTGAGACCTGGGTAACAAAAGCAGAAGATATTCACAGGTTAGCAGTGAATGAGATGAGAATGCTCAGATGATCTGCGGGTATCACAAAGGACAAAGTCCGCAACATTGATATCCGGAAGATGTTCAAAGTGGACTCAATACGAGACGTCATCGTTCAAAAAGGACTACGATGGTTCGAACATGTAGCTAGAAGAGAGGATGATCACTAGGTAAGGAGCGCCGAAAAAGTCAAGATCGAAGGGAAAGGACGTCGAGGAAGGCCAGATAAACGCTGGAAAGATTGCGTCAAGGACATGAATGCCCTAGGAATAGCGACCGGTATAGGATACGAGATGGCCCGAAATCGTTCGTTGTGGAAGAAGTTTTTGGCCGCAGCGACCTCTCTGTGAGAGATAAGCTGGGGCAGAAGATTAATATGTAATTAAGAATTAAAACTGTAATGGAAGGTAATGTATGGAAAACAGCATCAAGATAAAAAGGTGACCGACCATTAAACTATAAGGTGGTCATTACACCATTTTAAAATAACGAAATATAAATGAAAATTATTAGCAATGATTAAACTAAAAATTATACATTAATTTACATTATAAATATAATGTTAAATAAAAATATTAAATAATATTACATATAATATTATTTTCTGTGCTATCTCACAATTTACGATATTTTATACAGTAAATTATATAAAAATTAACTCTGATAAAAATTAAATAAAATTAACTCTGGATGCCGTAAATTAGATAAACTGATGTGTACAAAATTAGACAGCAAAATAGCACGTTATGGCTATACAAGTTATAGTCAGACCGTATATTCTGCATATCCTGCAAGTTTGTTCAAATTGAAAAGATAACCGTCGATTTCCGTACGATAAGAACTATAATAATAACTATCTAGCATTTTTAATAATTGCCTAAAATCTGCGTTTAATTTTTGTCGCAAGACTGGATAGTTGTCTGTAATGCAAATTCAAATAGAATTACATTATATTTTCACATTGATTTGCATATTTACTAATAACTTAATTATTTTTTATTTTTAGACTTTGTATTGCTTTTGATCTCAATTAGTTCTTACTACTTAAAAATAACTTACAATAAAGTCATATCCCTCAAAATAAAGTCATCTTACTAATACCTTGATTTTGTTAATTGAAGGATATTATACGACAAATATTGATATTACAAATATTATATGACAAATATGTTGAGTACTATCCGTGCTCATATCACAGATACGAATATTTCAAAACACGGAATTGGTACAAGGAATAACTACACGGAATATAGTTGTACATGTAATTGGTACAACTATATTATAATAATCCGGTTAAACGCAAGCCAAGAAGTCATGGTGATAAAAGGAATAAGAAAATTAAACTTAAAAATATTAAAAAAGATATGTAAATAAATGAACAATTAGAAATATTTAAACAACTTTTAAGAGATAATAAGCTAAAAGATTTTTATGTAAATAAAGAACCGTCGACCATTCGTCGAACCACATAGTTAGGTCGAGGAATGGAAGCCGAAATTTAATAGCATAGTAGTTCCTCATGATGACTTCTAATCGTGATTCTTATACATCGTCTGTTATTTATTTGTCAATTCATAAAAATGACGTTTATTTTAAATTTCAATTTTATATTTTAACTTGATTTAAATTATAAAAAATCGTATAACAATTATTTATAATTATTTATTATCTAATTATTAAATTTTAATTTATTGATTTAGCATTATTATTCTTATTTATTTTTTATTTTATAATTATATTAAATACGTAGACTCAGGTAGCTGAATTGATTTATTATATTAAAGTATATTATTTTTACAATAATCTGCAGTAGATTATTCCAAAAATAATATATGCGACTGTATATGTTCTTATGCGTCAGCTAAGATTTACAAGAACTTTACAACAGAATAAATAAGTTAAAAAATTAGATTAAGTTTGATTTAAATTATTAAATGCACCTCTATTAATAATCAGAAAAAATTGTTTTGGCATAATTAAAATTGAAGTTTTCCGAAATGCATAGCTTGAGCATTTTTTGTTTCTTGAAAAACATCTAATATATAATACCGAGAAAACAAAAATAAAATCAGAATCTAAATTAAAGAACTAAATACATCGGTAAACAAAAGCAAAATAATCTGCTCTTATTTAAAACATTGAATAAATCAAATTAGTTAATAATTCTACGTGGCTTTAATTTTTGATTAAACTAGATACAAATATAAATTAATATTAGTTTTATATTCATTCATTAAATAAATAATAAATTTATTGATATACATTTAAAATTCAATTTCTGGATTTTTTTAAATTCAATACAATTTAAATTCAATAATATTATACATCTGCGGAAAGTATACTTCTTGAATACGACGATTCTTATGATAAAACAAATACAAGGTGTTTAAACAGCGCATTTATGTTATTTCAAACATTTTTGTTCATTATATTTGCATTTTAAAATAGTTTCGATGTATTAATAGTTTCGATTTCCCAATAGTTTCGATATCTTAGTTTCAATATATGAATAGCTTTATAGTCCAAGTAGTTTCGATATCCGGGTAGTTTCCCTGTCCGAATAGTTTCGATATCAGAATAGTTTCCTTATCCAAATAATCTCAATATCCGAATAGTTTCAATATCCTAATAGTTTTGATATCTGAATAATTTCAATATATGAATTGATTCGTTATCAGAATCGTTTCGATATACAAATAGATTCGATATATGAACATTTTCAATATAAGAATAGATTCGTTATCAGAATAGTTTCGATATCCGAATAATTTCGATATTTGAATAGTTTTGATATTTTAGTTATGATATATGAGAAGCTTCATAATCCAAGTAGTTTGGATATCCGAATAGTTTCGATATCCGAATAGTTTCCTTATCCGAATAGTTCCCTTATCCGAATAGTTTCCTTATCGAAACAGTCTCAATATCCGAATAGTTTCAATATCCTAATAGTTTCGATAACTAAATAATTTCAATATATGAATTGATCCGTTATCAGAATCGTTTCGATATACAAATAGATTCGATATCTGAACATTTTCGATATACGAATGGATTCGTTATCAGAATAGTTTCGATATCCGAATAATTTCGATATTTGAATAGTTTTGATATTTTAGTTTCGATATATGAGAAGCTTCATAATCCAAGTAGTTTGGATTCGTTGTCAGAATAGTTTCGATATCCGAATAATTTCGATATTTGAATAGTTTTAATATTTTAGTTTCGATATAAAAGAAGCTTCATAATCCAAGTAGTTTGAATATCCGAATAGTTTCGATATCTGGATAGTTTCGATATCCGAATAGTTTCCTTATCCGAATAGTTCCCTTATCCGAATAGTTTCCTTATCTAAATAGTCTCAATATCCGAATAGTTTCGATATCCAAATAATTTCAATATATGAATTGATCCGTTATCAGAATCGTTTCGATATACAAATAGATTCGATATTGAATATTTTCGATATACGAATGGATTTGTTATCAGAATAGTTTCGAAATCCGAATAATTTCGATATTTCATTAGTTTTAATATTTTAGTTTCGATATATGAGAAGCTTTATAATCCAAGTAGTTTGGATTCGTTATCAGAATAGTTTCGATATCCGAATAATTTCGATATTTCAATAGTTTTAATAATTTAGTTTCGATATATGAGAAGCTTCATAATCCAAGTAGTTTGAATATCCGAATAGTTTCGATATCTGGATAGTTTCGATATCCGAATAGTTTCCTTATCCGAATAGTTCCCTTATCCGAATAGTTTCCTTATCTAAATAGTCTCAATATCCTAATAGTTTCGATAACTAAATAATTTCAATATATGAATTGATCCGTTATCAGAATCGTTTCGATATACAAATAGATTCGATATATGAACATTTTCGATATGAGAATGGATTCGTTATCAGAATAGTTTCGATATCCGAATAATTTCGATGTTTGAATAGTTTTGATATTTTAGTTTCAATATATGAGAAGCTTCATAATCCAAGTAGTTTGGATATCCGAATAGTTTCGATATCCGAATAGTTTCCTTATCCGAATAGTTTCCTTATCCGAATAGTTTCCTTATCCGAATATTTTCGATTTCCGAATAGTTTCGCTATCCGAATAGTTTCGATATCCGAATAGTTTCCTTATTCGAACAGTTTCGATTTCCGACTACTTTCCATATCCAAATATTCTCAATATCCGAATAGTTTTGATATCCGAATAGTTTCCTTATCCGAATAGTATCCTTATCCAAAAAGTCTCAATATCTAAATAGTTTCGATATCCGAATAGTTTCGATATCCGAATAGTTTCGATATTTGATTGGCTTCGATATTCGAATATTTTCCATAACCAAATAGTTTACATATTTGAATAGTTTCGATACCTAAATCGTTTCGATTTTTAAATAGTTTCGACATCCAAATGATTTAGATACACTTTATCGCATGCGAGCGAGGGATTGAGTAAAGTATTTTATGTTTATACATTTATTTATTGGTTTATTATAAGTATTTTGCTATTATTAAATTGTATTTGGTTTTATTCTTTTTTGTTCATTATCTAGTTTAATAATAAGACTAATTAATTATATCAAAATACAAAATTTTCACGAATTATTAGTTAATAAAATATTCAGGATTGACGATTTAATTCGATCGATATATACGAATTATTTTGATTATAAATTATGGACTTGTTTACATTTAAAAACTTGTGTTGATTATAAAAACTATACATACCTAACAATAGAAAAACAATTAGTGTTTTTGTAAAATAAAGTGCGATGTTTGATATAGCGGCTGATAATTGTTTAAGGGAAAAGCTACTGTAAAATGGTGAAATCATTTGTTATGTACTAAACTTTCACTTCAGTTTGAGCAATTTTACAAAAGTGAACAAATTATTTCTTTACTTTGAATGAATTAAAATTGTGAGAATAAAATTTTACATTGAATTAGTTATTTTATTTTGCTTAGACTGTAATGCTTTAGAAATATTTGTTTGATGTCGATTGAACCGATTTTAGAATATATATGTGGTGTCTTTTATATCGAAAATCGTGATAAATCCCGGTTTTGGTGCATTCACCTTAAAAGGGTATTGTTTGTGGTTGAAAATAATCGATTACATGTAAAGCGCGACTGTTATTATAATGTCGACATTTTCCTCACTATAAATAACAACACATTTAATATAATCATTAATACATGTTATTAATGATAAGATATTAATTAAGATATTTTCGATCGATTATTATATATCGATAATCATATTATATTAATTATTATATTAATTTAATCATATTATTCTAATTATATCAATTAATTGACATAATATTGATATCAGATCATCCAGATCTGATGGCATATGGACTTCACTCAGACTAGACTCAAGATAGGACAAAATGGAGGGCTAAATCCCACATAGCCGATCCCGCCTAAAGCGGGACAAAGGCTGAGGAATTAGAATTGACATAATATTTTTTATATTATATTATAATATATTGAATGCTAATAAATTTGATTGTATAGTAAATTTTGCATTACTTTAAACAATCATTTCTTTTAATAAAATATTAAATAAGCATAAATTTACTTTTTAGGAAAATATTAAAACTGGAATTATTGATTAATTAATAATTTATGAATTAATTATTTAATTAAATATTAAACTGGAATTATTGAACTCCGGTTTAATAACCGGTGTTAGATTGTTAACTCCCATTATTAAACAATAATTAGTGTTTTATAAATTAATTGTTTAATTAATTTAAAAATAAATATTCAATTAATTAAAATATTTAATTAATTATTTAATTATTAATAATATATTAATTAAATTAATTAATATTAATTTAATTAATATTTTTTAAATTAATAAGTAAAAATCATAAAATGTTAGTGTATTATTCATAGCGTCAATTATAAGTTTAAATATGAAATTAGTATATAAATTTTTAGTTTATTTGAGGTATTTAATTTTATATCATTATAAATTATATCGTTATAAATTTATTTGTTTTGATGTTAATAATAAAATAATTTAAATAATTCTACTATCCTTTGACGATCTTTTAGAAGTTGAAAATTTGATTGATAGATTCAAATTAATATTTAATTAATTAATATTTAATATTAATTTTCTAATTAATTATTCAAATTAATTAGAAAATTGATAGGGCACCATCACTTAAGATAAGGCATTCTCGTGACATTATTTTTAGAAAATTAGTGTTAATATATAGTGTTCAGTATTTATTGCATTAAGATTTTTAATGGAAGCAATTCAACATTAACGATTTAATATAAAGATAAATTTATTTTTAAGTGTCAAATGCGTGCGAACGGTGCGCTTACAAGCCCACTAATATAATTTAACAGAAGAGTTCAGTGTGAATGGTCAGTCCATTCGTATATATTGTTCGTTCAGTTCGATCGTTCAATTCATTCGTTCCATCTGTTAGTTCAGTCCGTTCGTTCAGTCCGTTCGTTCAGTCCGTTCGTTCAGTCCGTTCGTTCAGTCCGTTCGTTCAGTCCGTTCGTTCAGTCCGTTCGTTCAGTCCGTTCGTTCAGTCCGTTCGTTCAGTCCGTTTGTTCAGTCCGTTTGTTCAGTCCGTTTGTTCAGTCCGTTCGTTCAGTCCGTTCGTTCAGTCCGTTCGTTAGTTTGTATAAACTAACGTTAAAAAGTTGAATTATATGGCATAACGTGCTTATTTTCGAATTGAAAGTTCAATTATTGGTAGTCGTATTTTGTTTTTATGAAATGTCAAAAATTTGCATTTGCTTATATTTAAATAATGTCATATTTTAGCTGGCGCTTTTACAGACAGATATAAAATCTGGATCTAAGACAAATACGTTTTCAACGATGCGTAGTCTTTGATTTTTCGAAATCCCGATGCTTAATTAATTTGATATTTAAGATACTCGTAAAAATACAAATGTCAATATCAACATCTAATTTAACTACTTTCGAAATCAAGTGTATAAAATCGTTAAGTTATGCTATAAATTTAAGACAATATTTATACACAAATTGATAGTGCTATACAAATTTTAATAGCATTGCTGCACTCAATTTGTAGATTATTTTGAATTAAATTATTTACATTATCTTGATTAGCTTTTATTACTTATCATTTTTTCGTCTCTGTTATTTATTGACAATTTCTTTTTCATTTTATCAGTTCTGAATCCATTTGACTTTCCTATCTCTTTATATTTAAATTAAAAATTAATTTTCATTGCTTGTTCAGTAATATTTTTAAAACGACATCTGAAATATTGTTATTCCTTAATTTATAATGTAAAGGTCATTGCCCCTTTAAATTAAAATCATACAAACAAGATATAACGGATATTATATAAAAAATATAAATTTTTTAAACGTTTTGTTTCTAATGCATTGCGAAGGATCCTCTGCAAGGAACGAATATATAATTTATGTGCACCACCAGCCCCCACTTTTCATTGCTCATCTACTAATTATCTCCTCACCATTCAGCTGCTTCATCAGAAGTGATTGCTTAAACGATACTGTATTGAACAGTCACGTCAACAATTGCCCGCATTTCATAACCTACTTTTGTGGGGGTTAGAAGACACTCAATTGTGAAGAAAATGCCACTTTAATCCAATCAGAGTAGCCATCTGCTAGACAATATATATTGCTATATACGATATATATACGTATATATACTATATGGTTGTTACTGTAAAAACAATCACATAATCCGGATAGATTGCAAGGATTCTTATGATAAATAACATGGTATTAAGGCTAGTTCAATAACATGGCCTTAACACGGTTTACAATGAACAGGCTAGTTCATTGAAAACTTTTATGCAAGGGGTTTCAAGCAACATCATTTACGTAGGATAACCGAACTAACATCGATTGTGGCGATGTTCAACTAGTTATTACACTATTTCTTCTGGATTAAACACACTAACAAACAATTGTTGTCTGGCTATTTTGATATCCCAATCAGGATATCCTTTATGACTTAACACTTTCAATATCTTACTTTATTCCAAAATCGCAGATTCTAACCCATTAGGATTGAATGACGTGGTACAAGGAATTGTCAGAAGTAGTATAATACATAATAAACAACTATATTGTAATAATCCGGTTAAACGCAAACCAAGAAGTCATGGTGATAAAAGGAATAGGAAAAATAGAGTTAAAAATATTAAAAAGATATGTATATAAATGAACAATTAGAAATATTAAAACAACTTTTAAGTGATAATAAGCTAAAAGATCTTTATGTAAATATAAGAAGTTTTTCTAAAGATATCATATGTTCAATAAATCAAAAAATTAATTAACGACTATGATAGGCTAAGTTGTATAATAGACAGTTATTGAGGGTCAGATTTAAGTAAATATATTCCTAAAATAAGGTATAAACTCCAACCACCATTAGGACGAAAAATTTGTAATTTTAATAAAGAATTAAAATCCATATGTAACGATAATATTAGAAACATAATGGAAACAGAATGCAATTGTAAAATTCTTAGTTTTGATAAAATAAATGAACATATATGTACCCATAATCTAGAATTAATTGAAAATTGTGAATTAAGAAAGCTGCTATCAAAAGGGTATAAATATAGATTAAATAATAACAACGACAAAAATAAAATTTACAATTCGTTATATAATGACTTAAATGCTTACTTTGGTAAACTGATTAATAGTAAAAGCTTAAATACATCAAAGACAAACATTTGGAAAACTTATATACTAGATAAAATTAGAGAGAAAATGAAAATAACAAACAATTATAAAAGGAAA
Organism: Pomphorhynchus laevis; assembly: GCA_012934845.2. Classification (NCBI taxonomy): domain Eukaryota; kingdom Metazoa; phylum Acanthocephala; class Palaeacanthocephala; order Echinorhynchida; family Pomphorhynchidae; genus Pomphorhynchus; species Pomphorhynchus laevis. Next base: position 116,555 of record WNNJ02000217.1, on the reverse strand, counting down.
GATCAAATTAATGAAGATATGTATAAAGAACTTACTAAATTAAAGGATAACTATATAATAACAACTATTGATAAAGCTAGTAATAACTTTGTCTTCATATGCAAAAGCTTTATTATGATATACTAATGAAAGAGGTTAATTCTAATGATTTAAATGTAAATCCAACATATGAACGTAGTGAGTTGAGTTTAGAAACAATTATTACAAGTCACTGTTCTATAATGGATAAAAAGGGTATAAAGGTTGAACCAGATAATAAAATTATACCTATATTATATTGGAATCCAAAATTACATAAAAATCCAATAAAACCTAGGTTCATATGTAGTGCGTTTAAATGTACATTAAAACCACTTTCTGTCTATATGAATAAAATACTTAAAGTAATTAAAGCACGTTTTAAAAAATATTGCAAGGTAATCGAAATTAATACTGGTATAAAACACTATTTCAGTATTAATTCTACAAAAGAATTTTTAGAACAGACCAAAGGAATAAATTTTCAAAATATAAATACATACGATTTTAGTACGCTTTATACAAATCTAGATTTAGTAGATATTAAAGAAGCGTTAGTAAAATTAATTAACCTTATATTCGGAAAAGATATACATATATATGTTATAATAATTATAACGCCTATCTAACAAAAATTAAACCATCAAATAAATATAAATATATGGATAAAATTGAATTAATAGAATCCTTAAATATTTTGATAAATTAAAATTATTTAAAAGTAGGGACATCTATATTTAGACAAGTAAAAGGTGTTCCAATAGGTGGTAATAGTAGCCCAATTATAGCTGACTTGTTTTTAAGCTTTATAGAATATGAATTTGTTCATAACTGTGTAAAAACTAAATCTAAACAATATAAATATATGAAATATATGTTTCGATACATTGATGATATACGTGTATTTAATAATTTTTATTCAATTAGTGAGCACATTTATCCAGAAAGCCTTATTCTTAACAAAACCAATATTAATGATAAAGAAGGTGTTTATCTAGATATGAACATTAAATTAACATTAACTAAAACTACTATTAATTTATATCGTAAGATGACATATTTAAATTTACAAGAAACATATTTTTGCATGAGCATTCATGCATACCATATATATAAAATATAATACATTAAATAATGAAATTTTAAGAATTGCAACAATATGTAATGATATTGGCTTTCTTCAAAATCATTTAAATAATTTAATAGATACATATTTTAAACTAGGTTACTATAAAAATAACATCAAGCAGAAAATAGTAAAATATATAAATCAACACAATAATATAAAGAATAAATTTAAACTCTTAAGTGGCAAATTTTTATGGATGGATAATAAATAATATACTTTGCATTAGAATAAGATACTAGATAGTTATTTCAGAGGAAATACATCATTAGCATGTATTTGGCCCCGCTGCTATTTTGGGTAGAGGAGTTAGGGGCCGAAACCTGATAGCATAGCAGTTCCTCCTGATGACCTCTAATTCTTATTCTGATACAACGTCTGTTATTTATTAGTCAATTCATAAAAATGACGTTTATTTTAAATTTTATTTTTTTATTTTATTTTTTAACTTGATTTAAATTATAGAAAATCTAAAACAATTATTAATTTTATTATTTAATTATTAAATTTTGATTTAGCATTATTATGTTTTGTTTATTTTATAATTATATTAAATACGTAGACTCAGTTAGCTGATTTAATTTATGATGAGCAAATTAAATCAGGCCAGGTCAATAAAGCCTTTGGCTATGTCAATTTGTATCTGTAAGAGATATGTGTTTGCCAGCTTGGTGAGTACCAAAGTATTCCCGGCTTACGATACAAGGTTGTTTTAATATCGTAAGGGTATTTTGTTACCTGGACATTCAAAAATAACAGACTGTGAGTTGTCTACGAAAGGCGACTAAAATCTCGAAAGAATCTTCCTAACAATGGTGTCTCACTCTCAAAGACGACTCACAATCAATATAATTTTTGAATGCCCAGGTAACAAAGGTATATACTTCTTAACTACATCTGAGGCTTGCAAGAATACACTGAATTTAAAATAATAAGGATTTTATTAACAACTATATAACCGATAAAAATTAACTAACTAAAAAGAACGAGACAATAAAGAATAAGTTTCCAGAAACGATCGCTCTTCGTCGTCTTCATTCCTCATGGCTTCAGGTTCGGCGGGATCAGAGCCCCACATCCAATCCAACACGCCGCCCTTCGACTGAATCACCCGGGGTCATTAACCCCTATCTTCGAAGAGTCCAATCGGAGCGGACTATGCTGGGTAAACGCGAGATGAGCAGCTTGAGAAACCTTAGCCTTTTCTTTTGGGGACGTCCTCTAGAAAAGAAGACTAATCCCGAGATAGCCCAGGTGTCCCAGAGGCGCACCTGGGTTTTCCCTATTAATGACAGATACTGGGCCCGTTTCAGGGCCCACCTACCTCACTTCAGGATACGTTTAAGTCTATCTAGGTCGGATTTCGCCGATCAATTAACCGTAACGGTGAACCCCAGATATTTTACTCGACTCGTGAAGACAGGGAAGGGTTGATTAATCAAAATAGAGGAGAGGACAGAGAGTGCTAATCTCTTAAGCTTTTGCTTTGTTGCATTGGCGCCATGAAAGACAACCACCTGCGATTTGGCAGAGTTTAAAATAAGATTGGACTTGGGTAACTGATCTTTTAATCTTACAAAGAGACGACTGATGTCCGTGACTATGTCTTTGCACCTGCGTCTAGAAAACAGGGATGTGGTATCATCAGCATATACCACTAGACGTTGTTCGCGTTTAAATATTTTAAAGAGTTCAATGGATGCAGCAAGAAAAAAGATAGGAGAGAGGGGAGCCTCGATGCACACCTGTAATAGGGTAGAACTGACGCGCATCAGGGTCGTCTTCATAAAAGAATCGCTGGGTGTACAGCAGTATCTCCACCCTATTAACAATTCTCGCAGGCAACCCGAGGGACCTAAGAGAAGAGATAACAAATGGAATAGAGATGCGGTCAAATGCAGCGGACAAATCAAGGAAAACATCCACAGCGAGTTGATGACTATTCTCCTGACAAAACCTATGAATTTCACCAACCGCTGAATGGACCGAGCGACCTTTGACGAACCCATGGAAACCAGGTGGGATTAAATTACGCCTACTCAGATGAACGCGGATTCTACGCGCAAGCGCTTTTTCGTATATCGATACGAGGGAATTTTGAATCAATATGGGCCGCAGGTCTTTAGGACAAGAGACCGGATACTTTTTAGGTATAAAAATTCTCCTACTAATGTTGATGCCGGCCACATCAGATGGGGTGACTAATAGCATTGTGACGGCCACATCCCTTCTTTGTTCTACTGTCAAAAGCTGACAGACACGAGAAGAGAGTGGAGCGACGGATTTGGAGGTGCCCGTAACAGGTCCCCAGGCATTGAGAATATCTATGACAGATAAGTCTCTACTCCTGAAGTATCTCCAAGGCGGGATTGGTGGCGGTGATTCAGTGGCTCCATAATTGTGTAGGGATAGTGACTCCTCCAAGACTTGGTCAAGATTTATATTACCAATCCAACCCAATGCCCTATTCCTCCAACAGACAAACTTATCCTTCCTGAAAATTTCCTAGAATGAAGACTGGGATGGATTAAGGGAAGCAATTCTAGCCCAATCTCTACCCAGTTGGAACCTATATCTAGTGCTCCAATATTCTTTCGAGAGAACTTGCCTGGCAGAAGCAGATAGATTGGGGATACGGAGCAAGTATGCTAAGGTCTGGAGTTTTGTTGGAGTGGGTCTGAAAATACGACCTTTATAGGTTGTCGAATGTAATGCGGTGGCTTGCGATGAGAGGTAGATATAAAATTCAGTAAAACTATCCTTACCAATACGGGGGAAGCGTTGGATAGCTGCCTGAAATAAAGCCACTATGATAGGGTCAAAGTGAAATCACCTTCGAAGCAGCGTATATTCTTCTATCCGCCAGCGAATTTGGTCATGAGAGGTGGACAGATGTTTTCGCGACTGCTCTGTACAGAAGGGTTTTAGCAACCACTTCTCATGGAGCAGTAATAAGTCAAGGAGTGAATTCGTTAATGTGCAATGAAAGGTGGGTGACGGTGGTTTATAAATAAGATAACCGTTCCTGACTCTGCGGAGTGCTGCATTAATCCAATGACCAGTTCTGTCGTTGAAGTCACCTTGTACCATGTCGTAACCGCTGTCGATAATCCTATCCAGGAAGTCACCGTTCTTGTGAATCTCCCCTGGACGGATGTAGACATTGACTAAACTGAAGCGTTTACCGTTCTTACTGAGTGAAACTACTAAAAAAGAAAGGGCTGGGCAAGAATAATTTGAAAGGAGCAAGGATCTTAAAGAGCCTTTCACTAAAGTCAAGAGTCCTTGAGATGAAGAGGAGTAAGGAGGGGTTATGTACGGAGTATAGTGGGAACAAATGTGCTTAGGGATGAATCGAGTAATGGCCTGAGGGATACGGATAGACCGCGTCTCCTGAAGGACTATAACATCTGCATCTCTACCAAATAGAAGTCTAAGGGCAGAAGCTTCTCCCGAATTCCACTAAAGAATATTCAGTAAAAAAGGCTCTCGAGTACTCTGCATTGTGTTAGGTCAGCTGTATGGGATTGCCACATCCCTAGACGAAGACAGGGGTGAAAGGGTTACCCCCTCCACCACTGGCGCAATCCAAGGTGTGCACTTTCCCACGGACATTATCTTCATTTCCCTGAGAGGCCTGTTGTAGCAATTTTCCAATCTTCAATGGAGGAACAGAGTGAGTGGCTCCACCTTTATTCTTCGATACTGGGACGACCAGCGATGAAATTTCAGGAGCTATGAAAAGTGTAGCAAGCATGCTAGATATAAGTTTCTCCGTGTCCATTTTAGTATATCTTTTGTAGGAATCTAGAAGGTGTATAATATCCTTGTCCGACATCCGGTTCACCGGAATGGCTGCTTTGGCAGCCAACAGTCTGTTAGGAGTAACAGGTGTAGACACATGATCATTCCTGTATTTTTTTGAAAAAGAGACACTTTCTATACCAGGCACGGTGGTCTCCTTTTAATTCGCGCATTTGGGAGAAACCACGCATTTCTCCCCTTTTAGTAATGAGCCGCAGGAGTCCATGGATCATACTCCGCAGATACAAGCTTTTGAACAATTTGATCCCCAGTGCCCCCAGACGTGGCAGACGTTGCAATGGGGTAGGTAAGGTTGTCCTCTTCAACTATAAAAAGAGAAGGTTATAACCTAGGAAAGGGTTGCACGCTGACTGGGGTAACGTAAGACTGTTCCCGGATTCCGCCGACCAGAAAGCAACTGGAATCGGGAAACCATTCTTGTCTTTCAGAGTCCTAACGTTCGAGAGTTTGAACAAAGATTTTAGAGCTTGAAGGTCATCATCTTCTAGATGAAGAGGAGGGAAGTTCGATATTCTCAAGTTCGAGAGAACAGGTTTATGCTCGATCATTTTAAGACCATTGAGATTACGCTTGAAAAAATAACGTAATCAGTTGCAAACTCATTTGTAGCAAATGAGATTTTTATAGTTGAGTCATACATTTTCACAGAATTAAAAATAATCCTGTTGGGATAATCATTTACAAACCTTCTTAGAAATATTGAGAAGAGCTTATGTCGCTCTTGATGCTGGGTTAGTTTGATAATAATTAAGTTCCTTAACTTCGGAATAGGGGGAGTTCCCCGTTAATCATAGTACCGTCGGTAGATAATAAACCACATACCTTAGAGTCTGTATTCAAGGAAGTTACCTGAGAATTTATGGAATTACCATCCATTTCTGTAAAATTTTCGTGTTTTTCGAATTTCTTTTGATAGCTCCGACACTGCACAAAAACTGTTAATTTTTAAGATGAATTTTTGAATTTAAAATGAAACACAAAAGCATCACGTTTGCCATTTATAAAAATTCTCAAAACTTGTAATAGCACTAAATGCTTTTTCCAAAGCATTTACTAAATGCTTTTTCTAAAGCATTTACTTTGGAAAAAGCATTAAGGAATACACATTTTAAATGTAACAAAAATATCATTACAAAGGAAAACGTACAATTAATACAAAATTAGTTGGCTTATTATAAATCAATAATTAAATGAATACTGATATTGAATGAAAACTGCACAACCAAAAACAAATCAAGGAAAATGAACAAATACAAAAGCTTGAAAGGATAAATGAAAACTCGTAGAAAAATAAAACTAAATGATGTTTTGTTTAAAACTAAACAAAACAAATAAAATTTAAAAACATTAAGAAAAATCAAATTAAAAATATTGTTATTTTTGGGATAAAACTGATTTGCTTGTTTCTGTAAATATATAAAACATGTATCAGTTTATCTCAAATAGTATCTTAAAAATCGGTAAAAAAATGAAACTTTAATTCAGATGTTACGCATGAACATCGGCATTCAAAACGCATGAGGAGAAACAAAACAGAAAAAATTGTAGAAAAATTTACCATCGGTGCTTCAAACAACTTACAAAATCAAGCTAATATGGAACGGAACTCAGGTATTTCCAATGTAACATCGAATTTTCAAGCCAAAGAAAACAAGGTTAGTCCTATTTCGTCTAATTTTTTAATCTCAAGCACAGATGGAGAACTCCCTCCTGTGCCTAAAGTGGTGAATCTGGTAATAATCAGACTTCTTCAACCATTTGAAAGGAAGAATCTTTTCAATATTTTTCTGAGAGAGTTTACAAGCTCTTATAAGAAGAGAATTCTATTTAATTCGATAAAATATTTAGATTCCGAAATCAGGGTTTCTTTCAGCTGTCCAGATCTGGCAGCATCGTACCTAGAATTTTTCGAAACACACTTAAAAGAATTTGGGTCAACTACTTACAGGCCTATTCAGGCGACTTTGAAAATTAATAATTTTCCGCCATTCGCAACGGAGGAAGATATCATTGCTCTCACATCTGAGTTCAAAATTCATAATATTCGCCCAATCCTGGGCAAGAAAGGCCAGGCTATACCAATAGCATTCTGTTCTACCGCAGTCGATCAGGCGGAATGTCTGGCTAAAAGCAAATGTAACCCCTTTCTGGGGTACAATCTTTCTTTCAATATCGTAGATGCTGATGACTTAACATACCCCCATTGCAATGGGTGCCACCTCTGGGGGCACTGGTCCTCGAACTGTACTAGGCCCCATACGTGTGGGGTTTGCAGCTCTTCCGAAGTCCATGAGGGGAAATGTTCTCTCCCCCCTCTGTGTTCCAATTGTGGTGGTCAGCACCCGGCCTGGTCTAGAAGATGTCCTATCTTCAAAGAATACAAATTAAGGCATTGTGGGGCACCGGTCAAACCGGCCCACTTTGCCGCTGCCAGCTTATCCAATTCAAACGGTTATGGTATGTCGGACACCGACATTTTCAAAATTGTTGACGCAAGACTACAGACATATAAAGACGAGATTCGAGCCTTAATGAACCATCTGATAGCGAAATTCGAGGAGTCCCGTTCTCCTCCATCGACGATTCTTACCTCTTCAAAGAGAGCCCCCCGTTCTAAGAAGAGATCATCTTCTAAACAAAAGTTGGCTTCCTTGAAGTTGGCAAAGAAAGATGATATATGCTGGGAGTTGTTGGCCTCAGAGGGAGATGAAGATAATGCCGGTGGGCAAGTGTCTTCTCCTGGTAGGGCTGGGAGTGAGAAGGGCAACTTTCTCTCTCCTAGTTTCTGCTAGGAGGTAGGCATCCCACTCCAGCTGTCGTAACACAATGCAAAGTAGTCAAGAGCCTTTTTCACTGAATATACTTCAGTGGAATTCGGGAGGTGCTTCTGCTCTTAGCCTTCTATCTGGTAGAGATGCGGATGTTATAGTCCTTCAGGAGACGCGGTCTATCCGTATCCCCCAGGACATTACTCGATTTATCCCCAAGCATATTTACACCCACTTCACTCCGTACATAACCCCTCCTCACGCCTCTTTATCTCAAGGTCTTTTAACCCTAGTTAAATGCTCCTTAAGATCATCCCTTCTTTTAAACTATTCTTGTCCAGCCCTGTCTTGTTTAGCTGTTTCACTTTGTAAGAATGGTAAACGTATCAGCATAGCCAATATATATATTAGGCCAGGGGAAATTCACAAAAACCGTGATCTCCTGGACCGTATCTTGGGTAGTGGCTATGACATGTTACTCGGTGACTTCAACGACAGAACTGGTCGTTGGATTAATGCAGCACTCCGCAGAGCCAGGAACGATTACCTTATTCACAAACCACCGTCCCCAACTTTTCATTGCTCAACAACTAATTCTCTCCTCGACATATTACTGCTTCATAAGATGTGGTTGTTGAAACCCATCTGCACTGAGCAGTCGCGCCAAAAACAGACCATCTCTCATGACCTAATTCGTTGGCGGATAGAGGAAGATACGTTGCTTAGAAGGAGGTTTCACTTTGATCCCATCAGAGTGGCTTTCTTTCAGGCGGCTATCCAACTCTTCCCCAGAATTGGTAATGAGAATTTGACCGAATTTAATTCCTTCCTCTCCTCGCAAGCTACCGCGTTTCTTTCGACTACCTATAAAGGTCATATTTACAATCCCACTCCAACAAAACTCAAGGTTTTGGCTAAAATGCTAGGTCTTCCCAATGTCTCTGTTTCCGCCAGGCAGGCCATCTCGAATGAATACTGGAGCACTAGATATAGGTTCCAGCTGAGCAGGGATAAGGCGAACATCGCTCACCTTAACCCTTCTCAGTCTTCCTTCTGGAAGATATTCAAGAAGGAGAAGTTTGTCTGTTGGAAGGATAGAGCTTTGGGTTGGATTGGTAGTATAGGCCTTGATAATGTTTTGAAGGAGTCACTATCCCTACATAATTATGGAGCCACTCAATCTCCCCAACCAATCCCGCCTTGGGGTGACTTCAGAAGCAGGGACTTATCTGTTACAGATATCCTGAACTCCTAGGGGCCACTTCCGGGCACCTCTAAATCCGTCGCTCCACTATCTTCTCGAGTCTGTCAGCTTTTGACAGCCGATCAAAGAAGAGAAGTGGCCGTCACAATGCTTTTAGCCTCACCATCCGATGTAGCCGGCATCAATATTAGTCGTAGAATTTTCTTACCAAAGCATAGTCCGGTTTCATGTCCCAAAGATCTGCGTCCCATTTCGATTCAAAACTCCCTCATCTCCATCTACGAAAAAGCGCTTGCGCGTAGAATCCGCGACCATTTAAGTAGGCGTAATTTGATCCCACCGAGTTTTCACGGGTTTGTCAAGGGACGCTCGGTTCATTCAGCAATAGGTGAAGTGCATCAGTTTTGTAGGGATAATAGCCATCAACTAGCTGTGGCTGTTTTCCTTGACTTTTCTGCTGCATTTGACCGCATTTCCATTCCCTTTGTTATCTCCTCTCTCAGGTCACTCGGGTTGCCTGCGAGAATTGTTAACAGGGTGGAGATATTACTGTTTACCAAGAGGTTCTACTATGAAGACGACCCTGATGCGTGTCAGTTCTACCCTATTACAGGTGTGCCCCAAGGATCCCCACTTTCTCCTATCCTATTTCTTGCTGCCTCCATTGTACTATTCAAGAATTTTAAACGTGATCAACATCTAGTGGTATACGCTGATGATACCACGGCCCTGTTCTCTGGACGCAGGTGCAAAGATGTCGCTTCAGACATCAGCCGTTTCTTTTTAAGATTAACAGACCAGCTGACCCTATCCAATCTTATTTTAAATTCATCCAAATCGCAGGTAGTTGTCTTTCATGGCACCCCTGCGACAAAGAAAAAATTAAAGAGACTAGCACTCTCAGCTCTATCTTCTATATTGACTAATCAACCACTCCCTACCTTCACAAGTCGAGTAAAATACCTGGGGTTCACTGTTACGGTGAACTGGTCGGCGAAAGCTGACCTGGATAGACTTAAACGTATCCTGAAGAAAGCTAGGTGGGCCCTGAAACGGGCTCAGCATCTGTCGTTGAATGGGAAAACCCAAGTGCGCCTCTGGGGTACTTGGGCTATCTCGGGATTAGTCTTCTTTTCGAGAGGACGTCCTCCAGAGCAAAGACTAAGGTTTCTCAAGCTCCTCATCTCGCGATTACCGCGCATAGTCCGCCTAGATTGGATTCTTCGGGGGGTGATAGACCCCGGGTGGTTCAGTCGAAGAGCGGCGTGTTGGATTAGCTGGAGGGCTCAGATCCCGCTGGACCTGAGGCCGTGACATCATTATGAAGACTAAATGCTATTATGAGTTGTCTTATTTGAACTGCATTTTTTTTCTCTCTTTTCGTTATTTTTTAGTGGTTGTTAGTTATTTAAGAAATTCCTTATCTTATCTTAAAACGCATGATTAAGTATTATGGTAAGTTCATAAAAGCATTTAACTCAGTATGTTTGTTCCGCCCCATGCCGAAAGACTACACTGACATAAGAAAAATATTCTCAGACGATTTTTCGAAAATAGTGAGCCACCGAAATACCGGAAACAAATAATTGACGAATAAAAATGTTTATCGCCATTTAACTATTCCAATAAACAAAGTATTGAATAAAACAAAAAAAAATATATTTTTATTGATTATGAACGAAATAACAAAATCTCAGAATACAAAAGTTTTAAATTAAAAAATATAGATTAATTTACTCAATTAAATGCCTTTAAATTATTTCATTTGCCAAATATGGCATTTGAAAAATTTGGAAACTAAAAACTAAAATATGAATTATGAATCAGCGCCACGATAATTATGTTTTTGAGTGATATTCGGTTTCCCCTGAAGTGCCTTTTTACAATAATACGAGCTAGATTCTTTGAAAATTTTCAGTTACGGTACATGTCTGAAATTTGATATAATTGTATAATTTGATTCATAAAGAATCAAATTATAACGCGCATGCTAAAGAACACAAAATGAACAGAAGTTAATCATACGCATTAAAATGTGCTTATCAAAGTTGCACAACATTTTGGCAGGTTTTTAAACTTGATGCGTATTTAAGACCCACCGAACACCCGATCGATTTATGGCCTAATTGTGAGGAAAATATGGTAACCTCTTTAAAAAAATTGATGATTTTAAAAGATATCATTAATTATCAAAACAGATGTAAACGATTTATCGTAACATTTTAAATAGTGTCTTAACAGCATTTGCCTTTTTCGAAAAAACGTCTAATTACATTACCAGGCAATTATCAGATTTTAAAATATCGTTTAACTCCTCCGTGACATTATCAAAGTTAAACAACCCGTTAAGTTGTTTGTTAACATCCATTAACTCAGCCGGTGGATTTCCGAGTTCTCGTAATTGATGAAATAATTCTAGAATTTGAGTTTTATTTAACACCTCCATCATATACATTTTATGAAGCATGTTGATAATGTGATGATGTTGACAGAACTGCTGCCAACTACTGTCATCCTCATTTGACTCGTTGTTCTTGTTGCTTTCGTACCATTCCTGATACAACTGAACAGCATTATTTATAAATGGAAGCATGTATTGTTTATTTAAAACGGTTTCAAAAATCATATCTAATAAGCCATCGTCCTTGGCGTTTACAAGATTATCGGATAAGTCTTCAAATTTTCTTGTTTCAAAAGAAGAGTCAATAGTGGGCTCTTTAAATTTTAATTCAAAGTTAGTGTTCACACAATTCAACATTTCATTTTGTTCGTCGTCGAAATCATCGTAAACAAAATTAAGAACTTGAGATTGATCAAAATCTTTTTCAGAATCTGATATACCTAAATGAGAATATTAAAGCATTTCAAGAACTTTCTGAAACATGAATTTGGTGTTTTGTATTAAAATATCCTTTTTTAATTCTTTATAGTTTTATAAATTTATATGAACAAAGAAATTTGGTGAAAAAAAATTAATCCTAATAAAGCCTTATACAAATTCCAATAAATATCCCAGATAATTTTTTGGATAAAATCTTTTCTCTCGCAGTATTCGTACCTATAAATTCATAAAATTAATATTTTCGATAAAAATATTAATATTTTAAATATTTTTAGTATTGAAATATTAATATTTCAATACTCAAGGTATGGCCAACATCAATCGAGCAAGAGAATGTGAAGAAAGTCAATCATTAAACAAGTGTTGACATTTAAAACTATTTTCGTTGTGTACATTGATTTTCCCATCATTAATGATGGAAAATAAGTTAAATTATAATTAACTAAAATAAGTATAAACTTTATGATTAGAAAATGTTACCAAAAATTGCAGTAATTTGAATTATATTATATGGCATATGTCGAATGATGCGGTGGGTTATCCCACCGATGTAATCACTAGGCGGGTAGGTCAGTTGCGGGGACATAGCAGAGTCTTGTATAAATTTGGATTTGGCAGATTACCAAAAGTGTATAGACTCTCGAGGAGAGGAATTAACATGTGGAATTCGTTGCCTGAGGAAGTCGTTGCAGCCCCCAGTTTGAGAACGTTTAAATCACGATGCTACAAATGGATACGTGAACAATGCCGCCATTCAACACTACCACTGGAATACCCTAATTAGCTACGTTGACTGACCATTTGCTTTTCTTCTTTTTTTGGACTCCGCCTGTATAGCTTTTTGGCTTTGGTATGTATTGGAATAATAATATTGTACAATGTACAATTTGTGTATATTATTGTTTCTACAAACATTTATAATGCTTTTAGATGCTTTTCGAGGTTGGGCGGGCAACAGGAGATAAACGCACATTCAGCTGGATCATGCAACGAATCAGTGCAGCTGTGCAACGAGGGAATACGGCATCCTTTTGGAGTCGGCTGGAGATATATTCCTAGGCAACTACCTTCTTTGACGATTTCTATATTTAGAAATTTATAATAATATAATATTAATAATATACTATATATTATCAAATTAAAATATTAAAAACAATTTTATAAAATAGCTTTCACAATTTAAACCCGAAGTTTAGCAGCTAGATAGTTTAGCAATTTAGTAAATTAAATCATCATAAAATTACGTTTGAAAAGCAGTTGACTGCTTTTTAATTTAAAAAATTTTGATTTCTCACAAACTGTCATTTATATTTTTAGCATCTAATAGACAGCAATTTCATAATGTTGAAGAATTTTATTGTACATTTTGTATTTTAAATAATTCAGAAACTGATACATATCTAGAATAAGCATAGAGAGTATATATGTGATATACATTAAAAAATAATTAGAAATAACAAAATTTAATAAAATTAAAAATTCTATGCAATTTTACAATCCAATGTTTGTACTATATTTACAACCAAGAAAATAAATAAGTACGTGTGCCATCATGCATATGTGCCACCATCTAGCAAAAATTTCTTTTGAAATCGTTTTAATCGTTAAGATAATTCTATTTTTCTACTATTGTTGGATTATTTTCTAAAAATATCAAAGTTATTGATTTTTTCTTTTGGATCTTAATATGAACTGTGTGAATTATTTTAGATTTTTTTACTGCCTACGACTTTTTAAGAGTGAAAATGATTTACTTTAAATGATAAGTTAGGATTTAAAGAAAGTCACGGCGATCGAAATTGCTACTTCTATTAATCTCCTTATTTATCCAAGCAGACGCATATCCTAGTACTAATAGATTATTCTTGAGTATTCTTAATGTTTCGTTTTTTGATTTCGTCGTACTAGATAATTTTATTATTCGACTGGTCTCATTTTGTATAACCGCTCGTTTAGTAGCATAACTAAATATGTTATGACTAATAACTAATTACTATGTGTATTTGCAATTAGGTACATTGTATGACAAATATGTACATGACAACTAGGTACATTGCGGCGGATTCCGGTTTCCTATAAGATGACCTTTCGAAAGTAACATTATTGTTATACTTATATCGTTCAGAGCGCACTTCGAATAAAACTTACTGGATCTTGTCTCTCACATTTAAATTTGAGAAGTTCACTTTACATTGAACGTAACAGTGAACTAAAGTCCACTTAACATAGGACTTAAAAGTGGGGATAACATTGAACTTAACAGTGTTCCACTTGACAGTGGACTTCTCAAATTTAAATGTGAGAGACAAGCTCCTGTAAGTTTTTTCGATGTGAGCACTGAACAGTATAAGTATAACAATAATGTTACTTTCAAAGCATCATCTTATAGAAAACCGAAATCCACAGCAATATATCTGCATGCACATAGTTGTCATAGTTACGATACGAGCGGTTATACAAAATGAGACCAGTCGAATAATAAAATTATCTAGTACGACGAAATCAAGATACAAAGCATTAAGAATACTTGAGAATAATCTAATAATATGGGTGATATTATTATGTAATATGATCATATGCGAAATGAATTAATTCAGACCATCTTCTCCTAATGTCCAAACCATAAAGACATCGTATATGTATCTTAGCCACTTATGTGGATTATTTTCGGTTGTCCCTAATAGTTCAAATTCAAAAATATTCATGAAGATAATTGCGTATGTCGTGGCTAATGGCGGCCCATTGCCGGTTCTATTGTTTATCGAACTTTCCCTCAAAAGAGATGACGTTATTCCGTAATACAACTTCCGTTGCATTAACAATATAATCAGCTTCCAGTTTAGGCATCCATAGTGAAACCCTACTCAACGCTCTCAGACCTTCTATAATAGAAATGTTCGTAACGAGCGACACCACGTCTAGTGTACATAAAATGACATTATCAAGAATTGTTGTTTTTCATCTCTCTCTTTAAAACGGCACAAAAAAATAAAATGTACTTTTTAGATTTTCAACTACATTATTCAATAAGGGATTCAACAACAAATCTATGTACCTACTCAATAGTTCAATTAATGTGTTCATACAGTTCACGATCAGTCTATCTGGACATAAATTGATGTCACGATGCACCTTAGGAAGCATATAAAATCGGACAGATTTTGGATCATTTCTCAAAAGAAATTGAATTTGCTTCAAACCTAAAATGTTTCTGAAAACACTTTTTGCTAGTATAGTTGAAACATTTTCATTCGCCTTCACAAAATCTTCGTCAACTGCTACAGCATATTTTGCGTAATTTGGTCTTGAAAAAGTTACGCTAAGGAAGGCTTATAAAATTTTCAATCTAATATATATGTTGTAGCAGTTGACGAAGATCTTGTGAAGGCGAATGAAAATGTTTCAACTATACTAGCAAAGATTGTTTTCGAAAACATCTTGAGTTTGAAGCAAATGCAATGTTTTTATGAAATGATACAAAACCTTACCGGTTTTATATGTTTCATGAGGTGTATACGGCATTATATTCGTTACTAATACGTAAACGGGAGACAACGGACATAACTGGGTATTGGAAATCATCCCACAGACTGCAATAATATTTCTACAATATACTGCCGAACTTTTGTGATCGCCTGTAGACTAGAAGGCCGTCTTGTTAGATATAGGTAACAAATATATATAATATTACATAAATATTATATATAAATATTATATTATATATAATATCATATGTAAAAATATTATATATTGAATAGGTGATAGTCACACAAGGTGACTTTCGCAATGAAAACCAGCTACATAATCCTTATATCATAACTTTAATGCCATACACCATGACTACTAACTACACCATTGCCACATCCGTTTTCGTTTTGTTTGCTTTTTCTGCAACATATTGATAGCCACGGGCTCATCAGAAGGCTGACTACCAGCACTTCTCCTTTCCGAAAGTTGATTCATCTGAGATTTGAACTGTCGCTCTTCGTACTTGGCTTGCGCTCTTGGCTAGGCTACGAATTCAGGATTATCAGATTTCACACAGTATATAAAATCTTCCATCATGATCTTCAGAAACTGCATTGTTCGAGATGCTCTCTGGCATGCTTATCATAGATTGTTCAGTATGAGATCATGAAGATCTATTGAAATCGCCTGGTGATCCTGTGACAGATGATTATATTTCTATCAAATAGTTGCTAGGTCACTCAAGGTGACTTTCGTATTAAAAACCGAATCGGTTCTATTTATTGGTCAGATGAAAATATATAGAATGCTGCCTGGTGTTTATGCTCCTTGTGAGGAAAACATAGTGATATATATAAGAGTTTGCATCAAAGATGCTTGAAAAACAACGGTCCAGGATTCCATTGGAATGCGGCAGTATGTTAAAAACTGCTGTCGGCACTTACTGGACTATACTCAAAAGTCAGCATACTATTCGTCACTACTAGACGTCAGATATGACCGGCAGAGCTCATCAGTAGTATGATCCATCTCAATGACGTTTTGGCTGCATGCGTGACTTTTGAATTTGGCTTTAAAAATAAAACATCAAATATCAAAAGCCACTTTATCATGCTTAGATTTCAATCTTCCATTTACAGTAGAAACTTATGCTAGCAATCAGGCGATCGCAGCGTGTTTGTCTCAAAATGGCAAACCTGTGGCCTTCTTTTCCCTCTATTTGAATCGACAATCTCAAAAATTCTCATCTGTAAAAAGGAAGCGTTAGCCATTATAGAGGCAATACGATATTGGAGACGTTATCTTGCGATTCGGCCGTTTACTATACTTACTGATCAGTGATCAATATCATACATATTCAGCTCTCAAAGTAAGCGAACCAAAAATGACAAAATTCTCAGATGGCGTTTGGAACTCGATGAATACAAATTTAACATCACTTTCCGTGCGGGATCTCAAAAGACCTCAGCTTACTTACTATCAAGGGATTTCGTTTACTGTCAAGATGGAAAATCAAGTACGCAACTGCAAAATCTTTACGAGATCTTTGACATCCTGGTGAGACTAGGCTTTGGCATTTTATACGTACTAGAAATCTTCCATACTTTATTGCAGATGTTCGTGATGTAATACGTAGTTGTTCAACTTGTGCTACTTTGAAGCCACAGTTTTTTTCGGCCGCCTCTTACTAATCTAATTAAATCGTCGAAACCATTTCAGAGACTTTCATTTGATTTTAAAGACATACTGCCATCCAATAATAGGATGCGTTACTTACTGCAATAGATGAATACAGCCGGTTTCCATTTGCTTTTGCGTGTGCAGATACATCTTCCGCAACCACCGAGAAATGTTTGGTTAAGATCTTCAACATATTCGCATATCCAGAGAATGCCCATAACCTAATTATTTTCGCAGTATTTAAAGTCGCTACGTATCCCAGTCATCATATGTGTGACGACAAACTTTAAGAACGGTAGACGCGTTTCGCTCTAAAAAAGCTCATCAGTACAGTGACTTCAATAATCATCCATAGGCACCTTAAGACACGCTTAAACAGTGTTCAAAGCTCGAAAAGCAGATCTACCTTTAATCTGAATCATCAGTGAGAATTTAGCATAAGCTCTATGCATGAGCTTTGTGCTTTATATTTATATAACGAAAGAATTTATAATTAAAATATAAAATAAAAATCAATTTTTATGAATTGATTAATAAATAATCTATAATATATTCGAATAAAGATTAGAGGTCTTCAAGGAGAAGCTATAGAACCGATATGTAATCATATTTCGGCCCTTTTTCCTCAACACAACATAGCAGCATCGCCAAATGCACGCTGATGATGTATTTCCTCTGATAAAATTCGATCATCTTGTGTAATTTCTTATTCTAATACAGAACATATTATTTACTATCCATTCATATATATTTTCGGCTTATAAGTTTAGATTTATTTTTAATATTATTGTGTTGATTTATATATTTTACTATTTTTTGTTTGATGATATTTTTATAGTAACCTGGTTTAAAATATGTATCTATTAAATTATTTAAATGATTTTGAAGAAAGCCAATATCGTTACAAATTGTTGCAATTCTTAAAATTTCATTATTTAATGTATTATATTTTATATTATATGGTATGCATGAATGCTCACGCAAAATATGTTTCTTGTAAATTTAAATATACCATCTTTGCAATATAAGTAGTTCTAATGCATCTTTAATATCTGCTAAATCTAGATTTGTATAAAGCGTACTAAAATCGTACGCATTTATATTCTAAAAATTTATTACTTTTGTCTGTTCTAAAAATTCTTTTGTAGAATTAATATTGAAATAGTGTTTTATCCTAGTATTAATTTCGATTACCCTACAATAATTTTTGAAGTGTGTTTTAATTATTTTAAGTATTTTATTCATATAAACCGAAAGCGATTTTTTATCAAAGTATATTTTCATATAAACATAAAGTGTTTTTAATGTACATTTAAACGCACTACATATGAACCTAGGTTTTATTGGATTTTTATGTAATTTTGGATTCCAATATAATATGGGTATAGTTTTATTATCTAATTCAACCTTTATACCCTTTTTATCCATTATAGAACAGTGACTTGTAATAATTGTTTCAAAACTCAACTTACTACGTTCATATGTTGGATTTACATTTAAATCATTAGAATTAACATCTTTCATCCGTACATCGTAATAAAGATTTTTGCATATGAAGACAAAGTTATTACTAGCTTTATCAACAGTTGTTATTATATAGTTATGCTTTAATTCAGTAAGTTTTGTATACATATCTTTATTAATTTTATCTTTTCTTTTATAATTGTTTGTTATTTTTGTTTTTAAAGATAAGAATTTAAATCGTTATTATAGAACAAAGACTTGTAATAATTGTTTCTAAACTTAACTCACTACATTCATATGTTGTATTATATTTAAATCATTATAATTAACTTCTTTCATCAGTATATCATAATAAAGCGTTTTGCATTTGAAGACAAAGTTATTACTAGCTTTATCAATAGTTGTTATTATATAGTTATCCTTTAATTTTTATAAGTTTATATAATCTTTCTAAATGTTTATCTTAGATATATTCGAGCTTTCACTATTAATCAGCTTACAAAAGTAAGAATTTAAGTCGTTATATAACGAATTGTAATTTTTATTTCTATTGATATTATTATTTAATTTTTCTTAATAAATTGTTTTCAATTAGTTCTAGATTATGGGTACATATATGTTCATTTATTTTATCAAAATTAAGACTTTTGCTATTGCATTCTGTTTCTATGATGTTTATAATATTATCGTTACATATTGATTTCAATTCTTTATTATAATTACAAATTTTCCGTCCTAATGGTGGTAACACCTTATACCTTATACATATGTTTATTAATTTTATCAAAACTAATAATTTTGCAATTGCATTCTGTTTCTAGAATGTTTCTAATATCATTATTACATATTGATTTTAATTCTCTATTATAATTACACATTTTTCGTCCTAGTGGCAGTAACAGTTTACATCTTAGTTTAGGAATAAAGGAATTTTAGCTTATTATCTCTTAAAAGTTGTTTTAATATTTCTAATTGTTCATTTATATACATATCTTTTTTAATATTTGTAACTCTATTTTTCTTATTCCTTTTATCGCCATGACTTCTTGGCTTGCGTTCAACCGGATTATTATAATATAGTTGTTTATTATGTACTATACTACTTATGCCAATTCCTTGTACCACCACGTCATTCAATCCTAATAAGTACATGGAATTAAACGTTTTAATCCAAAAATCTTCTCATTCTTATAGTTTTTGATTTACTATTTAATATTAATTTTTGACTTAATATTTAATATTGTTTTAATATTTTTAAGTCTATTGTTCTTATTCCTTTTATCGCCAGGTCGTTCAATCCTTTCATGCCTAATGAGTACATGGAATTAGGTATGGAATGAGTACCCGGAACGTACCTGGCAAACGTACCTGTAAATGGATTGAGTACCCGGAACATACCTGGAGTACGTCTTACCTGCCAAAGAGTACATTGAAGTAAGCGTTTTAATCCAAAAATCATATATTTGGCGATAAAACTTGATGACAATGTTGGTGATAATGCTTTAGCGACAAATCTTCGAACTTTGCTACAAAACATTTCATAAGTGCGATCTTCACAAGCAAGATCTGACTTTTATTTATTTATACTCCTTCAATTCATACCAATTACTGAATCGCACCATTATTTCGTTCGTAATACAGCAAGATCATTGAAGATAGATTACATTCAGCATCAACAGTTTAATATTCGTCAACACCGCTAAAGAAATCCACATTTTTATCAAAGATCATTTATGACTTCCGATGCAGTCTCCTTGTTCACAAAAGTTTTTCTATAATCGTATATTGAAATACCAGCTACAATATTCAATTGAAAATGTGAATACTTGAATTGCCTATACACATGAACTTAAGAGAATGGTGCACTAGTAAGTCTGTCTTTAAATTAGATAGCAAATTCAAGATCAAATTAATAAAATAGTGATATAATCGACCCTTGAACACAATTGCAGAGTAACGTATATCAACTGGCTGCGTATTAATAAAGTTGTGATGTTTTCTGTTAATCCTCAAACGCTGAACTCGGAAATAATTTTTAATGTGACTGATCCAGTCCTACAGTAGACCGTCATATGCGGTGAAGACAACAATGGAAATATTTTCTTGGCCATTTTAGTGTATAAGTAAGTCGATTTTGCGTATTGGTGACTCCGCCGTAATCAATACTGTATTGTAGATCGTATCACTCAGCAGATTGTGGGAGGCAGTACCGTCGAAGTACTTCGCTATCATGCATTTTTAAAAGAAAACCTAAAATTTGAACGTTGTTTACGAAATTGCATACAGGTTCTTTCAAAATGTATTATAATGTCACAAAAGTACTTTGAAACGAGATATGACATCTTGTCAGCATTCCTCAATCACACAGTGTCCTTAGCCATGGAATCGATTTCAATGAATCAAGGGTATTGGAAACTAAAATTTATTGTGTTGAAGCCTCATAAAAAAATGAATCCATCCACATCAAAGCAAATCAAAAGCTAATGGAAGGAAATATTAATGATAAAAACCTAAAGTTCCATATTTTCGATTTTTAGAAAGTAGAGCTTTTAGGAAAACTATAATCATCATAGTTCTTCCGGAAAGGCAAGATCTAATGTTACACTTATGTTTTACGCAACAATATAATTTTCTGAAGACTTATACAGTGTATAGGAAAATAAAAAAAATATTTGTTTAAATCTTTTTATTGAATGAAGATCGTCTAGATAATTTGAAATTGATAACAAATCAACAAAATTTATAATTGATAGTCATTTTTTACGAACTCGTAAATCAGATAATGATGAAATAAAACTAGTAAGCTCTAACTTGCCCGAGTTTCCAGAGGGTTCAGTTTGCTTGATACTAAGATCATCCAAGACATTATCTAATAGCTGGTCAAAATTATCCATATATATTAATTAACGAAATTATTCAAAATCTAAAATGGTAAAATTACCATGAATACACTTTAATCCATTTTGTGGTCCAATTCTAGCTTTAACTGTTTCTATAATAAAAAAATTATTCTGCAGAATTGAACTAAACAATATTGGCTTAATCAACAAGGCTACTGTGCCATCATACTGTATATTGTAGTATTACAAAAATATGAATTTAGATTTGATCAGAAGCATTGGGGCTACATCACACCAAGTGATCGCGCAATTAGACACTATCCGAAAATATCCACATTATCCATTCTTCGCCAATTCGATATTTGTATAAATTATATCAGGTTCGTAATATGCTGTCACGATTTCATACTCCACTATGACTCTCAATATGCCATGTATTGGTATTAGAGCTAGAAATAGCTTTTATCTTTACATGATAATTAAATAGTGTTTAAAGCGTATCGGCAATACTTACCTACATGTTAATACCTACATGTCAAAGAATCAAAACCGATGTGTTGTAAGTTCACATCTTGCATATTTTAATAAATATTATATGATAGCGAGCAAAACAGTACATGCAGATCAGAATCTAAAATCTTACACAATTTTAAAAACACTATAATTTGTATGAAATAACATGAATAGCGCTCGTCAGTGTTGACTTCTCGCGAGTTACGTTCGTAGAATATTACGAGCTCATTCATTACAAGCAAATCGAATGTGCGAATCTACTATAATAAGGACGTCGTCGGTATACAGTATATAATGTAACTGATCGAATATATCAAGATGGACTACGAACATCAGGATAATATCGAACTGAGCGGGTATATTGTGGTAATACTATGAACCTTTTATGTAGACAAGCAAATATCGTTAGATTAGGAAAGTAATTTGAGGAAATATGACTTACTGCATGAATCAAACACACGGGGATATTAAGGATGTTTTCAGTTTACATTTTAGTTTATATAATCATATTTGTGTAGCTTAATTATATTACATAAAAGTCCAATAAACGAATGGTTCATTTGTAGTGCTCTTAAATGTATATAAGAATGTGTTGGAAAAATTTATTAACATTAATTCATTAATTAATAATTTAATTAATGAATTTATTATAATGATTAAAATGTAAACACATCAAGCAATTATTACAAGTTACTACTGTGTAAATGTACATAAAAAGTGGTTTTACATGTACTTTAAACCACTTTCAGTTTATATGAATTAAATACTCATTTAAAAAAAACGTTTTTATGCAAAAAATCTTTATTATGATATACTGATGGAAAAAGTTAATTATAATGATTTATATGTTAACTCAGCATACGAACGTGGTAGTTTAAGTTTAGAAACAGTTATTACAAGTTACTGTCCAATAATGGATAAAGAGGTATAAATATTGAATCAGATAATAAAACTACATATATGATATTGGAATCCAAAATTACATAAAAATCCAATAAAACCTAGGTTCATATGTAGTACTTTTAAATGTACATTTAAACCACTTTCTGTCTATACGAATAAAATACTTAAAGTAATTAAAGCACCCTTCAAAAAATATTGTAAGGTAATCTATTAAAACCTGATATAAAACAATTTCAGTATTAATTCTACAAAAGAATTTTTAGAACACACAAAAGGAATAAATTTTCAAAATATAAATACATACGATTTTAGTACGCTTTATACAAATCTAGATTTAGTAGATATAAAAGAAGCGTTAGAAAAATTAATTAATCTTATATTCGGAAAAGATATACATATATATGTTATAATAATTATAACGCCTATCTAACAAAAATTAAACAATCAAGTAAATATAAATATATGGATAAAATTGAATTAATAGAATCCTTAAATATTTTGATATATCAAAATTATTTAAAACTAGATGCATCTATATTTAGATGAAATGTAGATTAATTATATTTTAGATTAAAAGTAGAGGCATCTATATATAAAAATCAAAATTATTTAAAGGTAGGGACACCTATATTTAGACAAATAAAAGATGTTCCAATTACAGGTCTTAGTAGCCTAATTATAGCTGACTTATTTTAAAAAATAAATCTAAATTATATAAAGATATGAAATATATGTTTCGATACATTCATGATATATGTGCATTTAACTCTAACAATTTTTATTCAATAAGCGAACGATAGTTTTATGGATGTATATTAAATAATATCATGTGTATTAGAATAAGATACTACACAAGATATTTATTTTTTAGAAGAAATACGTTATTGGAATGCATTTGGTCTTACTGCCATTTTATGTGAACGAATAGGGCCTGCACCTAATAGCATATTAGTTTATCCAGATGATATACAATATAATTCATGTCATATTATCATTTAATCAGTTTATAAGAACCTGTAAGGTAAGACATTATAGGAATTTATAAGATGAGAATTAGACAGTTATCACTTTATATAAATCTAATTTATAGAAAATTTCAACATTAAAATACTTATTTTTGAATTTGTTACAAAATACGTAGACGTATAGTTATTTGATTAGTTTAGGTTAAAAATGATACAGGCGGTCACTCGAGAAAATACTTTTGCTACCAATTTGTTTGTCTTATATATAAAATGTGCATCATATCTTAGGCCTCTCCATGAATTTGTATACCATAATATACCATTAGTATACCATGATATTAATTTAATAATTTTTAGTAATTTGATCCATTTTAACCTTAAAAAAAGTTAGAGATCTAATATACATACAATTTGTATAAAGCGTACCAAAATCGTATGTATTTATATTTTGAAATTTTATTCCTTTTGTCTGTTCTAAAAATTCTTTTGTAGAATTAATACTGAAATAGTGTTTTATACCAGCATTAATTTCGATTACCTTACAATATTTTTTGAAGTGTGCTTTAATTACTTTAAGTATTTTATTCATATAGACAGAAAGTGGTTTTAATGCAAATCTTTCGGTGTCGAATAACATTTCACATCAAGATAATTTACATAATGCTAGCAAAATTAAAACTAATATTTTAAGCAGTTACACAGATGACTATGTAACTCATAAACAAAACTCCAATGATCTCCTTCCTGATCAATCTGTTGATGTTTCAGACAAAAGACTAGATGCTGAGATTTACAAACATAGACGAACTGATTCTTTAAATAGTGGGGATTTAAATTATGAAATGAGAAAGCCTGTAATTTCATACGATGCAAGTGTTGATAACGAAGACAATTCCTCAGGCAAAGCAGATAATATAAGAAAAGTAAGGTATCGGAATTACGACAGAAGTATGAATGTTATTTTGAGTGGAATTGAAGAGTCGTGTAGGATCAATTTCCCAGTAAGAGTTGATGAAGACGTTTCTCGTGTGCGTGCAGTATTTACTAGACTTCTCATGGAAGATGATAAGAATGTAGCTATGAAACTGCAAGTTCGGAGTTTGATTCGTCTTGGGAAGCGTACCACAGAGAAACCTCGCTTATTGAAGGTCGTCTTGAGTTCTGCTGACCACGCTAAGATATTGCTTTAACGTGGTTACCTCTTAAAGATTCTACTATAAGAATACTGAGAGACATTAATTTTGATGATCGTTTGAAATTGAGGAAGTCTCGCGAAGAGTTACATGCTATAATAAGCAAAGGATAGGCGAATATATGCGTAAGAAATTTTCAAGTAGTTTGGTAGAACCATCAGTACGTTGGACTCCGTTTCTTTAAAACTAGAGAATGGCTTTTATTCTGATTCCAATTTTGATGATTAAATTGATTTTTCTGAGGTACATGCTAAAACTATCAAAACCTTAACGTTATCAGAGACTTCGATTCATATTGGTTATTCAAACGTTCGAAGCCTTCCATATCAATTTTCTTTCTTGCTCGACCATATTGCTGATAATCATTATGATATATTCTAAATTTCAGAATCTTGGTTACATAGTGGCATCTCTGATAATCTGTTTAATGTTGTAGGTTATAAGTTAATAAGAGCGGATCGCTTTCCTGGTATGCGAGGTGGAGGAGTTGTAGCATTCGTTCGACATGATCTCTTAACATCAAATATATCATATCTTTGTGATTCTGAGTGGTCATATGTGTCTGTCTTTTACTGTTAATCATCAATTGTTGAAATTAAATGTTTGTGTTGTTCATCAGGTTCCTCCTGATGACCTCTAATCCTTATTCTGATACATAGTTTGTTATCTATTAATCAATTCATAAAAATTGATTTTTTTTAATTTCAGTTTATGATTCATCCTGATTTAAATTATATAAAATCTTATTATAATTATTTATTATTAATTAATTTTTTATTATTTAACTATTTAACTTTTATTTTGCATTATTTTTAATTTGCAATATAAAATACGTAGACTAAATTAGCTTATTTAATTTACTCAATATTTTTATTAATCCGACTAATAGATTATATCACCTATTATAACAAAGATTGGAAGTCATTAGGAAATGAGGTTATCAGGTTTTTGCCCCTATTTTTCGACCCAACATAACCTCACGACCAAATGTATGCCGTTTATTTAAATAAAATGACCAAAATGACGTTTATTTTAAATTTCAATTTTTTATTTTATCTTGATTTAAATTATAGAAAATCTAAAAACAATTATCAATTTTATTATTTAATTATTAAATTTCGATTTAGCTTTATTATGTTTTGTTTATTTTATAATTATATTAAATACGTATACTCAGTTAGCTGATTTAATTATAAATATTTTTATAATCAAATATTTTAAATAAATATTTTTATAATCAGCCCAGTGTCTGCCATGGTAGGCAGACACTGTTTATAACTGTTTATTTTTTAAACAGTTATGAACACATTCATATTCTATAAAACTTAAAAATAAATCAGCTATAATTGGGCTACTATTACCTCCCATTGGAACACCTTTTAATTGTCTAAATATAGATGTCCCTACCTTAAAATGATTTTGATTTTTCAAAATATTTAAGGCTTCCATTAATTCAATTTTTTCCATATATTTATATTTACTTGATGGTAAAAAATTTAAAAGTTAAAATAAAAAATTGAAATTTAAAATAATTAAATCAGCTAACAGAGTCTACGTATTCATAAAAGTCAATTTTTATGAATTGACTAATAAATAACAGACGTTGTATCATAATAAGGATTAGAGATCACCAGGAGGAATGCTATGCTATCTGGTTTCGACCCATATTCATCGACCCAACATATCATCATAAACTTGATTTTTTTATTTTAACTCATTTCTATTTTTATACGAAATTTAATTGTAAATAATCATTACATGGAATAACTGTTAATGAAAAATATTATTTCTAAATCACAAAATTTTAGTTGATACTCACTGCCATCTGTTGTATATTAATAATATACTATATATAAATCAAGAATTTGGATAAATAATAAATAATCAATAATTATATAAGTATTTATACAATTTTTATTTATATTAAGTTAAAATTTAAATTAAAAGTAAATATCAATTATTATGAATTTACTAATAAATAACAGGCGATGTATTATAATAAGGATAAAATGTCATAAGGAGGAACTGCTGTGTTATAAGATTTCAACCCCCTATTCCTCGACCCAATATAATAGCTTCATAAACTTGATTTTTTATTTTAATTCACTTCTATTTTTATGATTTTTAATAAGGTTAGGTAAAAAAAACATACCGAGAGCTGTAAAAATACTGAATGTTGTTACAATATTTAACAGTTCATATTGAGAATGCAACGTGAATATTTATATTTTTATAAATTATTAACAATTAAAATATACTATTGCAAAATATATAAAATTTTATGGATTTATAGTTAAAAAATAATAAAGTTAATAAAAATAATTATGCTTATTCTAATCATAAAAATTAAATTATATATTGCGATTATATAAACATTTTATTAGTCACATTTCAGCGCAATTTGAGCACCCAATTGATCAAGAATCAAATTCTATCAATTCTGTACATCGTTGTGCAATCTTTCAACACTGTTTTATACCTAATGAAAATTTCTAAAATGTTCTAGCGCACGCTTTTAATCAGAGAGCTCGTAATTCGACCTTCAAATGTTAAGTCAGCCTGAGATTAAAAACTGAGATTGCACTTTAAAGTTGTGATCTTGTCACACTTATTTTTCCTAGAGCAAAACGCTTTGTAATAAAATGAAGTCGCGTTACGTCAGTTCTCAAAAGATTCAAATAAAAATTTAAAAAATAAGAACAAAATCTAAAAAGAAATTCTTTATAATTCATCTTCTTTCACTAAAGGTATGATGATTTAAAGGTATGCTCATTTGATGCTTGATCATTCTGCTTGTATAAATAACGAGTTTCATTCTATTCGTTATCCACTCTTAACAAGAAGAACATTTGAATAAACTACGGAAACCTGATCCCAAAGATAAGGTTTCCAAATGCATTTACATCAGCTAGTTTCTCGTTTCTAACAAACACTTTATTCAAATATTGCATCAATTTTTTCAACTCATCTCCAACAAAATTAAGTAAAGTAGAATACAAGCCTACTTCAAGATTTGTATTTCGCCAATGACATTGGATCATGCCCCGATTATATATAAATATTTCTAATCTGATCCAACCGCGATCATGAAAACCATGCTTGGACTAAAATTCTTATACAATCAGCATTTTAATACACAGAAATTAAATATATTATCTTGGAAAATATTGATATGGTTGGTAAAATGATGGCATTGATAACGTTTATACTTTAAGCACTGAGTCAACATCATCGAGCTTAGGCGAATAAAGTCCTTTTCTCATGAAACAATTTCGAGCGATGGAGCAAGCACAAGATAGAAATAATGAGTCGCAAGTCATTTGATCGGAATGCTCATAAGCCCTGCTGAAGATCCGTTATCTTTGCTGGTTTAACCTTGCAATGATATGTAGTACAACTTGTCTTTGCTAAATATCCCTAAGAACCCATTAAAAAAATATAATGTCTTTTGTTTTAACAAGGTGCGTACCAAATTGCGCTTTAAAAATTCAAATCAATTCGTATTTCTCAGGACATTACTCAATATTTTATCTATAAGACATAATCTCCGACTACATGCCCTATATAGCCCATCACAATTTTTTTCTTCATAAGGTCGCACTTGGTTTAAAACTTTTGGCGTTACACGTAAATCATAAGTTTCACATTGTCCTGTATAGTTGTCTTAAGTTATAATAACATAATGTAAGGACAATAAACTCATTAATTTTACCAACCTCCTATATCGCTACCTCCTATACAGAATAATATATGGTGGTTTATCATATTACCTTTCAAGAGTGAACACCACAATCCTACAAAAATTGATAGAGGTATAATTATAATAATAATTATAGATGAGGGAGCTTCAAGATGCATTGAGATCCAAGAAGCAAAAATTCGTAAGGTATAGGAATGGAGAAACTGATTATAGGTCATTTAAAAAGTGTCGGAATCATTTCACATATCTCAAGAGACTTAAAAAGCGGCAATTTGAACAAGTACTGATAGGAAAGTCAGCCAACAATCCTAACATATTATTTAAATATGCAAATTTTAAAAGTAATGTTCGATCTTCTAGCTCTATCATTGGAAACAATGGACGCATTCTAGTAGATCATTTCGATATTGCTAATGCATTTGGTCGTAAATTTCTCGTATCAGCTACTACTTCTCCTTGTATAGAAATTACTCGTATTAATCCGTCAATTTTTGATATTCTTCACTTGTTCACAGTTCAAGATGTTATGAAAGAGTTTAAACGACTGAAACCGTCGGGCTCGATTTGCCCAGATTTACTTCCCTCAATATACCTGAAGAATCTTCATGATGTCATTGCTGCGCCTTTATATAGGATATTTATAGCATCATTATATTACGGTATAGTCCCGAATGCATGGAAACGCTCTATCATTAAGCCGCTTCATAAGAAAGGTGATCGATCATGTGTAGATAACTACCGACCGGTTAGTTTAACCTCTGTATCGTGTCGTGTATTAGAGAGATTACTTTATCGGATAATCAGTAGCTACCTAGAATCATACAGGTTACTTTCTACTAATCAGCACGGATTCCGTAAAAACTGTTCCACAGTAACCAACCTTTTATTGGCACAGGAGAGTTGGGGTTCCATAGTGGATGAGGGGTATGCTGTCGATGTCATATTTTTTGACTTCTCCAAAGCATTTGATCATGTACCCCATGACAAGTTGATTATGAAGATAAGTGCATTAAAAATCAATCCAATTATCATTCGTTGGATATGCAACTTTCTTTCTGGTCGCACATACCAGGTCGCCATTAACGGTACCCTTTCCGAGCATTATCCAGTTAATGCCGGTGTCCCGCAAGGGTCTGTATTGGGTCCTTTGCTGTTTTGTATTTTTATCAACGATCTACCCAGTGTAATAAGTTCGCATTCATTATTATTTGCTGACGATTTAAAAATTTGGAGAGCCATCAAGTCGAATTATGATCGTAACATTCTTCAATCAGATATTGACACGGTTCTTAAGTGGGCACGTTCTAATGGTCTGTCTGTTAATGCCTCGAAGTGCACTTGCATGCACATTCGATCACGTAATATTGTTCCAGTGCCGATATATCATCTCGGGGATCGAGTGATTAAATTGGTTTCGAGCTATAAAGATCTTGGCGTATTGATAACGGATGATTTCTCCACTCGCCAAAACACTGAGTACATTTGTTCGAAGGCCATGCGTATGGTTGGTTTCCTTCGCCGATCATTCAGCTATGTGAGTCCACGTTCTTTTAGAGTTCTTGCAAACGCTTTTGTACTAAGTCATTTGTTATATGCTTCTCAATGTTCATACCCTCGAACCAGAGATGAGATTAATCGACTTGAGAAGGTGCTACGTAGGGCAACAAAATTAGTACATTCTTTGAGAGAACTTCCTTACGAGGACCGTCTTCGGTCTTTAAATATGCAGTCATTATGTGATATTCGTGACTCGCGGGATCTGTGTCTTGTATGGGAGGTATTTCACAATGAACACCATG
Source organism: Pomphorhynchus laevis (assembly GCA_012934845.2). Lineage (NCBI taxonomy): Eukaryota > Metazoa > Acanthocephala > Palaeacanthocephala > Echinorhynchida > Pomphorhynchidae > Pomphorhynchus > Pomphorhynchus laevis. The sequence continues at coordinate 86,247 of WNNJ02000217.1, read as the reverse complement.
TGTTGCGTGGGCTCTTCAACATTCGATCAACTCGAGCTTTGCGAGGTCACTCGTTTTATCTTAGTCGCCAACGAATAGTACATTCTAGGACGATTCAATTTGGACAACGAATAATAAATTCATGGAATCGTTTAAGCGATGATATTGTAAATGCGGGAACTCGTGAGCTCTTTAAACGACAGATTATTTTAAATTGTTAACTGATTTGTTTTTGATTTTCTCTTTTTCTTTTATTTTGACTATCGATTTGTCAGCAACTGTGAGCTATGCTCGTAACGTTGTCTACATAATAATAATAATAAGATGAATTTATTTTTGAGTGGCAAATGCGTGCCAACGGCGCGCTTACAAGCCCACTAATAATTCAGCAGACGAGTTCAGAGTTTATGTTCAATCCATTCATTAAAATTGTTCGTTCAGTTCGTTCGTTTAGTCTGTTCATTCAATACGTTCGTTCATTCCGATAGTACAGTCCGTTCGTTCATACCGTTAGTTCAGACCGTTAGTTTAGACCGTTAGTTCTGACCGTTCGTTCAAACCGTTAGTTCAGACCGTTCGTTCAAACCGTTCGTTCAGAATGTTCGTTCATACCGTTCGTAAACTCCGTACGTTTAGACCGGTCGTTTAGTATGTTCATTTAGTCTGTGCATTCAGTCCGTTCGTTCCGTCCAATTGATAAACTTGTCTTGTATATACTACCTCCTCCTTTCTCAGCACGGGCTTGGGACCGGCCATGACCCAGTTTATAACTTAAAATAATGTATTATTATTCCAATACATACCTTAATTGTATATGTTGTAGAACTTACGATTATTAATTTGAAGTAATAAATTTTGGCTAAAAAATTATTTCGAAAAATACCACAAAACACCACAATACATACCAAAGCCAAAAGGCTATTCAGGCTGAGTCCAAAAAAATAATAAAACAAATAAAACAAAAGCAATGGTCAGTCAACGTAGCTAATTAGGGTATTCCAGTGGTAGTGTTGAATGGCGGCATTGTTCATGTATCCATTTGTAGCATCGTGATTTAAACGTTCTCAAACTGGGGCTGCAACGACTTCCTCAGGCAACGAATTCCACATGTTAATTCCTCTCCTTGAGAGTCTATACACTTTTGGTAATCTGCCAAATCTAAATTTATACAAGACTCTGCTATGTCTCCGCAACTGATCTACCCGCCTAGTGATTACATCGGTGGGATAACCTACCACATCATTCGACATATGCCATATACATAGCATTTCCAAGGATATGAATCTCTCACGTACCGACAACATCCCAATACGACTTAGACGTACATAATAGTCAATACCACTTAAGCCAATACAGAGCCTCGATCCGCGCCTAAGAATAGACTCCAGGTCTAATAGTTCTTGCTTAGTGACAGGGAAACAAGCCTGAATGCAGTACTCCAAGTGTGGCCTGACGATGGAGATGAATAACCTCTTAAACATGTGACAGCTTAACCTGAGGAATGCATTTTTAATACAATATAACGCCCTAGTAGCTTTACCTAGAAAGAAGTCGGTGTTCAACTTTGTTTTCAAGGATCTATGGACAATAATCCCTAAATCCTTATGATGAGACACTTCCTTTAAGACCATATCTCCAATAAAGTACCTTAGAGTTTCAATAGGGCGACCTAGTTGCATGAGGACACATTTATCAACATTCAACCGTAGTCCGGTAGAATCGCACCACTTGATCAGGGAGTTTAGATCATTTTGTAACGATACTCGATCAGCAGGACTTCTAATGATCGACCAAATCTTTAGATCGTCTGCAAACGCTAGATGAGAGCATGATAAGCGGAGTAGCAGATCATTAATGAAGATTATAAAGAGCAGTGGACCAAGTTTATTATTTATTATTATTTATTATTAAGTTTATTATTTTTATTTAAAATAATTTGCAACAGAAGGACTTTGTAGATTCCAAGTGTAAATGATATGCTAATGCCTTACATGAACCACGCAATTTCATGTAAGCATGGAGATTAGTTAATTATGCATTAATAATCGCGCAATATTCAATTACCACACTAATTCATATTATGCTTATGGCGTCCTCCGTTTTTCAATATCTAAGTGTAATAAAATCAATATCTTAGTCTAACGAAAACATTGATAGGTTTTATTCAACATCTAACATAATAAATCGGGGTTTATGTATTAGTTACAATATAACGAGATCATCCCTGGAGCGAATAATTTTCCAAATACTTGGGGTTCGTTTATTCCTTCCTAATCCTTTACTACGAAAGATTCAATTTTATTTAGCGACTCATCAACGTCAAGTCGTTTATTAACTTGTTCAGCGCGTTTCCGATTTACAATCCTCGTTGTTTTTTATTTGATAATCCATTTCTCATGACTTACTTAACACGTTGTCCTTCCTGACTTCATTCTGTTGTCGCATAATTTCATTTTTGTTCGTCAAATTATCATCAAGATCAGGGGATCTCACTAAATGTTGCGTAGACACCCAACTTGAGACGGTTACACAGTGTTTGGCACACACTTCACTTAAATTAACCAACTAATCTAGAAGCGAAATTCTTTTGATAAACAATGTTGGTATGTGAACATTCTATTGCGTGGTGTTTAATTCACAGCAGTACATAGAAAGGATTGTAGAGAGTGCAAGGCTTCCGGTAGATCCTATTATTAATTTGGCATTGGTAGCTTCATTTAATCCAATCGCAGAGATATCGCTTTCTACAATATACCGTTAAATATCTCGACTTGTTCGTTAAAAGTCGGTTGATACGAAATTAAATGTGTTAACTAAATTCCGATTTGAAGTAAATATTGCCGCAAAGCACATGATGTGAAAGAGGATCCTAGATCAGTTTGTATGCTATCAAGAATGTCAACTATCGAGAACAATTGATCGAAACATTTTATCATGACAGCCCTTGATGTACCACAACATGCGAATTCAATCGAGAATAAACTGTATTCGTCAACGACTGTATGCAAAAAGCGATTTTTATTTGCACTAGGCAACGGACCTTTGAAATCCAAAGATAGCCTTTCAAATAACAGTGTTGGCTTGATCAAGTTTCTCGCTGGAGGCTTGAAGAACCTTGACATTAATCTTGTGCAACCTTGAGACCAATCTCATATCGTCGATCGAGAAAGGTAAATTCTGGCTTCGAATAATGTGCCAAAGTCGAGAAATATATGAATGACACATTTTCCAACAAAGATGGGTAAGTTCATTAACATGATTTTAGAGAAGTGACAACGCTGATGGCATGTCTTGAGAGAGCATCGGATGCTTCATTATTCACACCGTGCCGATAAAAAATATCAAATTAATATTTGTTGTAAAATAGAGACAACAAACCACAGAAGGTTTTATTCTTTAAAATCTACAATAGTTAAAAACGTCATTACATTCTCCCGGTCCTTAATTCCAATTCATCCTGCGTATTATTCGATGTATTATTCGACGTATTATTCGATGTATGTGGGCTTGGCGTATCGCTTTCTGGTTGACTTGATTTGGTTGTACTTTCATTAGTTAGCAGTTCATTGTCAGAATTTGACTCTCCTGTATGATCCGTTGGAAGGGAATCTTCACATAATGTTGGATTGGCTGGGGCCAGGTCAGATGTCGACACCGTTGATTCACGCCCGTCTTCGTAGCGGATCCTGGAGTAGTGAGGTGTCGAGTGAAGAATTTCGACGGGTATCACTAAAGGGTCGGTCTTTGACTGACGTACAAAGTTTCTAAGGTTATCCGAGCCTGACATTAGTTATTCCGAAATCGAGTAACCATTGCTGGACTTTCTCGGGAAATTAAACATTCTCTTGTGCGGGGTGCAGTTGGTTGAGGTGCATATTAGTGATCGAATAGAGTGTAGAACTGTATTCATAACTAGTTTCCAGTTAGCATCAGTGAGTCCTCTGGATCGTAGAGCGAGCTGGATGGTCTTCCATACTACTCCGTTAACTCTCTCGCACTGCCCGTTTCCAATGGGATGATATGAGGTAGAATGAGAAATAATGGTTCTGTTGCTCCAAATAAAGTCGCGTAGTTCGGTTGACATTCAGTAGCTCCGTTGGTCCGAGTGTACGACGTCTGGTGCTTCGAAAAGAGAGATAAGTTTTGTAGGTAAATAATTACCGTCTGTGAGAAGGTATTCTCGCGGGGATAGACGAACGGATAGCGTGAGTACTCGTCAACAATTACTAGCATGAATTTATCACGATCAATGGTAGGCTTTTGACTAACAAAGTCCATTGATAGACGTTCAAATGGTCTTCTGGCTGAGATTAGTTGAGATTGCTGAGGTCTGTGAAATCGAGGCTTGAGTCTAGCGCAAGTGGATCACTCCATACATACTTTTCAGACCTCGTTTATTGAGTATGGCAGTTACTTTGCTTGACGAAGTGGTTCAAGCGTGTGATCCCAGGATGACATAGTAAGATGTGTAGGTCTTTTAGCGAGGTTGAGGTCCAGCACATGTGGAGCGAGACAGAGCATCCGCGGCGAAGGTTTTCCGTCCGGAGCGATATCGTATATCATATATAGTTTCAGAGCTCTAGTCTCCAGCGTGTAAGCTTGTCGTTTATAATTCGGTTTTTGGGTGATGCTCCGAACAGAAAAAAGATAGCTTGTTGATTTGTAATTATAGTAAATTTTATACCTATTAGAAAGTCTCTCCATTTCCTAATCGATTCGACTATGACTGCGGCCTCACATTCTATGGCTTACTGTGATTGCTCGGTTTTGTTTAATGTTCGCGAGAAGAATGCAACAGGTCTACCTTCTTGCGATAGGATGGCAGCAAGTGCTATTCCTGAGGCGTCTGTTTCTATGATGAACAGTTGATTATCATCTATGGCTGATAGGGACGCATGAGCTATTTCGGTCTTTAGTTGGTTCATGCAGGTGTTCTGTGCTTCGGTCAAAGGAAGACTTTCAGCGTTTAGGAGTAGGCGGATTGCCTCTGAGTAGCGCGGTATCAACTGGCTATAGTACGAGAGCATCCCAATGAGGCGTTTTAGTGCCTTAAGTGACGTTGGAGAAGGGAAGTCAAGAAGTGGCTGCAGTCTTTCAGGATCTAGTTGGATTTTGCCATCATGTATGAGATGACCTAGATATGTCAACTTTGATATCGAGTAGGAACACTTCTCGTGATTCAGCTTCATCTTGTACTTATCAAGTACCTTTCGGAAGGCCTCTAAGTTAGCATCGTGTTCCGCCATATCTCCACCAGCCACTACAATATCGTCGACGTAAACAAAGGTTGCACTGAGATGGTTATCCTGGATGATGCTGGTCATGACTCGCTGAAAAGCGGCCACTGAGTTTGTAAGGCCGAACGGGATTCTCTTATACTGGTACAACTGGCCATTGGCCTCGAAGGCTGTATATACTTTTTCTTCTTTATTTAGTGGGCACTGATAATATGCAGATTGTAAGTCTAGCTTGGAAAAGTATTTATACTTTGCTAGTTGTTTATGAAATCATTGATTTTTGGCATTAAAAATGCGTCAGGTTTGGTAAATCTGTTGATGGCCCTCGAGTAGTCTACTACCATACGACTTTTATTTCTTGATTTTACGACAAAAACTTGTGCGCACCAGGGTGAATTCGACTTTTCGATTATGTCTGATGATATCAATTTGCGTATTTCCTCTTTGATATACTCTTGGTCTAATTTCGACTGATAGTTTGATTTTGTAGAGATGGGATGTATGTCACTAGATAGGTTGCTGAAGAGTTGTGGTGGGTCGACATTGAGATGACCTACAGAGCGGAGATCTAGTGCGGGTTTTTGTCCGTCTGCGTATAGGAATGACACTTTAGCATTCCTTTTATGAATTCCTGACCAAGGATGAGCGGTGAGCATAGTTTAGGTAGCACCAAAAGCTTTAGTTCTCTATAGAGTGTATGTCTAACATGCATGCTTAAATAACAATGGCCAACGGTTGTTGACGTTTGATCATCAGAGGCTAGATTGATGGTGTTTTTTGAGGGGTACATCCGAATATTGAGGCGATTGAGCGTATTTGATGAGATAAAGTTGCTTAGGATGCCACTGTAGACGAGCGCAGATGTCTTGATATTACCAATTTTCACGTGCACCGAACTGTATCCGTGCATTGTTAGCGGGTATGAGGTTGCATAACCTCTCGAAATCCGTGCTGATTAGAGACTAAACTTTTTCTACATGAAACAACTCAACCATGTAGCGATGTACAAATATACCCAACACTCTACAGCGAGTGCAAGTAAGGCTTACAGGCCTATAATTCTCGACGGAAGAGCGATCTCCCTTCTTGAAGTAGGGAAGAACAATTGACTGCTTCCAAACATTAGGAAAATACCTTTCTAAGATTGACTGGCGAAAAATTGCACAGGGAGGAACGAAAATTGAGCCTGCTAATCTGCGCAGATAAACAGAAGGTAGTAAGTCACAACCTCTCGAATTATTTGCTTTTAGACGGCGTAATTCGGAATGGACTTTAGCTGGCGTTATCAAATTGTCAAAGTCCAACTCAAGACACGTGTCAGAGTAAGTGTTCAGCACACTAGATTCCATACAAAAAGTTTCATGTTCATTTGCGGGCTCTACTGAAGTGCAATAGTGTGCCGCAAACTCTTCAGCTAGGTCATTCGCAGAAATGTCATAGAAGTAGTGACAAATCGAAGAATCAACAGCTCCCCTACTTGATAGGTACTGAAAAAGGACCTTTAAATCGTATTTACACTGGTTAGCTAATGCATTCTCAAATGCACACCCCTTCTTTCTCTTCAATAAATTGAATAAATTTCTTGCCTGTTTAAAAACATCATAACTACTGAGACAGAAACCAATAAGAAAAGCTTTTATTCACAAATCTAAAATAGTGTCAAGAAGTTAGTAAAGTTACAACAAGTTTATATATCATTCATCCTCGGTGATAGTCTTTCAAGTAGCCAGGCGTTCTCATTGCTCTTCTTGACCTTTTGTACCCATCACCACCTCGTTCGTCTTTATCTTTATGGGAAAATGGTATATCTTGGCCAGTGGAGATCGAGATATCAATTAACTCACTTTCCGGGAAAACTTGATTTACATGCTTAGGCAGATTATCAGATATGTCTGTATTGGGTCTTATTGGATCGTTGGCAGTATAGTTAACGTTAAATTCAACCATTCTTGCGGCGTTATCATCATTGTTTAAAGTTCTGTCGTACGTCTTCGAAAGCGTTAAATCGCCATTTGGGCATCGTGACAGGTGACGTGCGGCTATGTGGCTTCTCGACAAGATGGATATAAAATCCGAGCGTTATGTGGATCTGCGTTGATCAACGTTGCGCGTACTAACGGATCGTCGTACTTGTTAGTATGGTTGAAGTTTCACATGTATACTGGACCAGACCTCGCCAACCAGTCCGGTAGGTCATACTTCAGCATAGGTCGGCGATTGAATTGGAAGATGCGATCGTGTGGAGTGGCTTCAGTTGATGTACATAGAAGACCCCGAACAGCTTGCAAACTCTCTATCAGCACACTTTCCCAGTTGGCTATGGGCAGATTGAGATTGTGAAGGCGTAGATTGTGGCAGAACATACCTTATTAAAGACTGAACTGTGAGCCGAATGGACCATAGACACTTTTACTAAACAGTCTTCGGTATTCAGTGACAGTTTTCGTACTGTAGCAGGGTCAATGAAGTTAGAAGAGCTGCCTGTACCTAGTAACGCCTTTATCGTATGTCCGCTTGCAGATACATCGATCAGAAGCTATTCAACTTTGAGTGGAGTGGTATATTGCATGCGTTAAGGATGTGTGCGCAATTAGAAGACTCGACATTAAAAGAATCGGAGTACGTATTACGATGTGAATATTTCGAACTTGATTGTCGACGCAGATTGGATTGGCAAACCTTCGCGTAGTGCCCCCGCTTATTGCAATACGTACATTCAGCGTTACGGGCCAGGCAATTGTAACGCTATGTTTTCTGCTTCAGCAGAAAAAAACTGACTTCTGTATTTAGGACGGATATCCGCTAAGACATCCTCTTCAAACCTTTCTGAATCGGCACGAGCAGCGTCGCACCTTTTCGAAACCGTATTTACTTGAATTCAGGTTGGTGTTAGTAGGCGGTCACTTGCACTTGGGCTGACTCTATAGTTCGGACGATTTGGAAAACCGTTTCCTTGTCGATCCCGTCTGTTTCGAGTAAACGCTGCTGAATTTCGTTAGATTGCACACCTGCAATGAATGAGTCGCACACAAGAATGTAACGGAGCTCAGATGCTGTCACGTTTTGAAAGTGGCATTGGCTAGCAAGTGTTTTGAGAACTTCGATATATTGAGCTATTGTCTGGTCAGCTGTTTGTTTGAGAGTGCAGAGTAGATGGTTCCTGTATACAGCATTGACTGCTTTGACAAATTTATCCTCAAGCACTTTGCTGGCAGCCTTAAATGTAGTGCATTCTTAGATTTTATCGAATAATGGTACGGATACGTAAATCTTCAGTAGATCGAGTTTATCTTGATCGGTATCCACTTTTATGCGACCACAGAAAACGTTGAAACGATATTGCCAATGTCTTCATTCTCGCTCTACATATATTGACTAAGGCGTTAGTTTGAAAATGTCGGGTTTGAAGAGAGCATCCATAAGTCAACAATTTGCGAATAAAATTGAGACAGAAACCAATAAAAAAGGCTTTTATTCACAAGTATAAAATAGTGTCAAGAAGTTAGTAAAGTAACAACAAGTTTATATATCAACTACACTCCCCAACTTTGTAGCGATTGAAGATCAAATTACGAGTCCTCATGTTGAACGTAACTCAGAATCGAACCAGGGAGAATCTTTTCGACGTGTCCTGCGTCTAAGAGGAGAGAATAAAATAAGCAGCGACTCTAAGGTTCTCAGAAAGTAATTCCACGCTCCGTGTACTCCAACAACAGCGGGATCTGGCCAGAAAACTGTTGAAAGTATTGACTGAATTGCATCTGTGTTGGTCTTGAAAGCATTAACCACTTGATTTTCAGGCGGACCTCGAGTTTCTTCTTGAAACCTTAATCTAACGATCAATACGCAGTGATCAGGCATACCGATTGGGGCATCATAACAGATAGCGTTAACTATCTTACTGTTCGAAGATAAACATACATCTAATAGGGATTACTGTCACTAGCAAAACGAGTGCAATTGTGGACATGCTGAGTTAAACCACAATAAATGATACACTTTAGAAGGTTATAGGAAGCATGTCACAAGTAGGAAAATCCGTATACGAATTCCAATCAACCCAAGGCATATTTAAGTCACCAAGTATTAGAACATTGGAGGTACATTTAGAATAAAGTTCTACTTCCCCAATCAGTCTATCTGTGGCGGCCATGGGTGAACGATATACTACCCCCAGAACAAGCGGAGCGGTATGCATGAATTTTACCCGACACCACAAACTTTCGACTTTATCAGAAGAAGTGCTAAGAACAGTTCCTTTCACATCGCTGCTTACATAAAGAATAACAGCTCCAACTCTTCTACTTTCACGATCACCGCGGAAAACCAGATAATCAGGGATGAAGACTTCATTATTAAGAATATCACCATATAGCCATGATTCTGTGATAGCAAGTAATTTAGGACGAATTAACTGAACTCTATATCTCGGTTCATCTAACTTCGATATAAGACTGCGAACATTACAATGGAGTATTTTACAATGCCCCAACATTGTGAAAACGTACTTTCATTACACTCAATCAATTTGCCCGACGTCGCTAATCTTTGCTCATGTGTTGAGCCGTCTTCTATATGCTGCGCCGTGTGCATCCCCAAAATTCAAAAGAACATATTAGTTCAGAGAGGGTACTTCATAGAGCTACCAAGCTAGCATTGTAACTGTAATTTTTGTCGTACCCTGATCGATTAAAACAACTTAGACTTGAGACTGTCACGTGGACCCGCCGGTACATCGATATGAGTATGGTCTGGCAAATTCTTAATGATTTGGATCATCCACTTCGAGATTGTCTTCATTTGCGCTCATCCAATATCCTTCGAGGCCATGGTTTAACCCTGCGACGTGAAAGGATGAGAAAATCACGAGCTGTCCAATTTGATCGGCGAGTTGTATCTCTGTGGAATAGGCTTGTAGAGTCAACAATGTGCAGTAATAATATCAACGAATTCAAAAAGAAATTACGGATGGAGGATGCAATGGGGAAAGTTGCTTTTCCGTATTTGTAATACTTTTATTATATCTTTTTTCTGCAGTGAACCAGCCAATTAAACCATGCTTTTATGTGCTGTTGAATCATTAATAATACCTCTAGGCGTATTCCTATCACCCCTTACACATTCTAATAACCCGGATGCTAAACCATTTAGAATCTGATAGGCAGAGTAGACGAGCCCGTTTCGATTAAAGAATGCACGCGAGGCGACATGACTAGTGGGCGCCAACTCAGTCGGGTGCGTCGCTTCACAACCTGAAAAATTTTCACATAGAGATTTGTTTCTCCTTTAGCAACACGAGATGCTAGTTCCTCTTTAGCCTTCGATAATTTTTTTGGTTCTGATACATCAAGATCTTTCATCAGTAGAATATTAGACCCTTTGAGACGGAAGGAGTTTCGCAACGTTAAGGCAGCTTGAGATTGGTTATGGAAGACAGCTTTGAGTAGTCGCGGTTTATTATTTAATGCATTACGCTAACCTAGGCGGAAAATAGCGACAAGTTTAACTTTTTGGACTGTCTCAATGTCACAGGAGCCAAGTACATGCGTCAAAATAGACCTCAAACTCTGAATGTTGCCCTTCAGTCATGATTGTGCATTCTCGAAGATAGACTCGGGTACATTAGCTAGAATAACTGAGAATCTTCTATTTTATATTCGATTCTTTGAGATCACCCTATCAAGACCATCACAGGCCCCATCCTGTTGTGTATCTTTATATGTACTTAAACTGGGTATTTGAGTATCCGTTTAAACAATCTTCCTCAAGCTAGATAACTCTGTATGGGTTTGTGAATCATGATATTCTAAAGAACTTGATGGTGACATCAAGGTGGCGTGTCGTTGCCCGAGGAAACACACTGGTAATCTTTGTTTGAGATAGTTCGAAATGTCGCATTGTGGGCATTCGACATCTTCGGTGTATCACTTTGTGAAATCGCTTCACCAGACAGAATATATTTCGAGACCTCGTCATACGGTCTTGTCACTGAAGTTGGAAGTGGAATAGGAAGAACGCAAATGTCCCCACTTCCAAATACGGGATGTTACAGGTATATCGCTGCTGACATGAGCGCCAGTTGTACGAGTTCGGTTGTCAATATGTAAAGAAAGATCGGGAGAAGGACGATCAACGACAACGTAAGTAGTCCTCTCGTTTGTGCCCTGTGAAACTTTAGGGAACGTATTTTCAGCAGTTTGTTGCAATTTGCCATCGTTTGTATCCTCATAAAGGGGAATAACACAGGCAGTCGTATCATCCCCAACCTAAGCATCGCCATTAACTATATTTTTATGATGTTGAGCTTTGAAAGAGGATATTTTATCGTCCATGAGAACGGTTTGCCTGAGCAATTGATTATGCCCTTCAAATTCAACCAAACGTCTTCTCAAAACATTGAGCTCCTTCACAGCACAAAAGCCACATAAATAAGCATTATCGGAATTGTTTTTTAACTTGCTCATACAAATAGTGGTCCAGGTGTCACACAAATCGTTTGAACACTGGACTTGGACAGATGTACACTCATCAATTAAGCTCACATTTAGATATACGGTGTTTACATTGGACTTCTTAGCTTTAAACTTTGATGTTTTTCGTGTCATGATGTGTTTTACTTTGATCGTGTGAGATATAATGTATGCTTTTGGTTCCTCGACTATTATTCTATTATTATGTATCTGTTCAATGTAGTTCATTGTAATTAGTTAATCAACAGAAAAGAAACGTGATCCTGTCTGGTTCACAGATAAAAATTCAAAATACAGGAAATATCCGCTTCTTTAAATTAAGGAATGTAATTATAACTATTTATCGAAAGATTACGCTCAATCTGCGAGCGTAGCAAGCGGAACGGACAGGAAAAATTGTATGCTATGATATCAGAAACTTTTTTATGTAAAAATTTTAATATTAGTATATAAAATATGCCATACGAGGCACGTATCAACACGAATTCGCAAGAAACTAAGACTGTATTTTTAGATACCTAAGTCTATCCCTATATTCCAAATGTCTGACAGTACGGACTAATATCGTGGCGGAGCAATAAACATTTTCTAGGCGATTACATTCTTCCTTAGTTATAGGGTAACAGCATGGTGAATCATATAAAAGTATACTTAGAATCAAAGCGTTAGAAATGGTCCAAAAACAAGAAATATCAACGTTTAAAAGCGACTCGTCAGACTTGTGAGCACACGAAGTCGGTATGCATTCGAGTGCCTAAATCTTGTCGTACCCAAACACCAAGATCCTTATACGAGTCAGTTATCGATATGGCTACACCATCAAGGTAGTAAACTCTATGTTGATTATGTTTCGATCGACAGATACACATAGAAGCATATTTTTTATTATTGAGCTGAAAACCATTGGAAACCGACCATGAATATACAGTATCAATATCAGCTTGGAGTAATTGAGCATCTTTATTTGACTCAACTAGACGTCAAATCTTTAGGTCATCAGCGTAAAGCAAGCATCGAGATTTTACATGTGGAAGCAGATCATTGATGCATATGCTAAACAGTATATACATACATGCACATATAGTATAATTAACATACAGTATATGTTAATTTTGGACACCAACTTAACACTTCGATATATTTAGAGTAATACGCTGGGAAGCTAGCTTACCAATTAAGTCATCAATCCTTGGTAACGGGTGTGTCCAAACTAGTAAATCCGTTGATGGTCAAACTATAATCTACTACCATTCTAGACGGTTTACGTTTATCCTTCACAAACACAACTTGAAAGCGCTAAGGATATCAACATTAAATCCACTAGGCTGACTGCTCCGGTGATGTAGGTATACATTTATGTATATTACTTTCGGTAGGCAATCGTACTCTAACGATCCATTAGAAACATACCTTAAGTGTTTGATCCGCTAGCCGGATCACTGTTTTTCATGTTGTCATTTGCAACGAATATTTTTAATTTAACTTGATCGCATCTGTGAGCTGAAATTATTCTGGTTGGAGCACGACATTATCCTCATAGGTATTGTTCCTATTCTTGATACAACAGGACGCTGGGTCAGCAGTCTGGATCTGCAGCTGCTGACCCATACCTGATCTCGAATACGATCAGCATTTGTGTAGGGAGTAAGCAGATAATATGGGCCGAAACGTAAAATGACAATTTTGGTCATCAGATGATTAGATCAACCCATGCTGATTAGTATCGTCCTGCTGTATAAAGGATAGGAAACATACCTGTTAGTATGATGTCTTTCCAAAATATTGTGATTTTCACTCCCGTTGTCTGATCGACTGTATAAATGAATGTTGCCTTTTTGATCATAACTTCAATGTAGTCGTTGGCGACGCAGATATAAGTGTGCTTATTGACAATTGTACTTCCTGCATTGACTTTTCAAATGGAAACGATGATAGATTGGTGAGCCCACTCCATGAGCAACATACCGCCTACAGTCATCCGGTCTATCATGAAGGTGTTCCTTCTATCAACAAGCAACGTTTGCGAAACAACTTGAGGTCCACCACGCTCACTTATGTCAGCTCTACGAATATTGGCCAGTCTATTCATGGAAAATCAAATCGTTGTAGATCCTTGATCATTGCTAACTTAAGGGAGCCCGTAACGTCAAACAATGATATTCGTTCAAAGTAGGATCAGAAAATTATTCGGTCAATTATTGGCTTCCTGTTTGCCAACTCTCAATCCGAAACTCTCTCATGAATTCACGTTGAGCATGTCTTTCGCTTAGGGAGACCTTCATAAGATTGCATCGGTCGTCCTCGGCTGCTAAAGGTGGTGTTCTCTAATGAGGAACTTGCTGATTTGGTATTTTATCACTCTCATCGACTGAAAGGGTCTGATCTTGGTTTATTGAGAGATCTCAGCAGAGAAGACAGAATGCTCCTTAAGGCAGCTATTACGGAAATCCGTGATCGGCACTCAAAAGGGTAGCGCAATCTTATGATTAGGAATTTTTGCGTGGTGCAGCGCACGTCAACCTTCAACTGGCAGCCACTCGATGGGTTGACGAAGTTGACGAATAGCTACATCGCGTTACTCAGTGCGACTACTGCACTTTTGCCGTTGCAGCATCCCCTCATCTCCTTAATTCGAGAGTATAAATTAAGTAGGATCACCATTGACTTATCTTTTAACAAGGTGATCAGGGACCGAAATTGTTAAGCTAATGGTCTGATTCTAATGATGTCGAATATCCGTGGTCTATTTTCCAAGAAAGATGAGCTTGCGTGCCGTGTTCACAGTTTGAGACCGGGTGCTGCCGTATTTTGTGAAGCGTGGATCAATTCATTCCATGGTGATAGTGAAATTGGCATTTACCGAAATGTTTGTCATCAGGTATACAGTGTGTCTCGTCGAGGCGTAGGGTGCTGGTCTATATCTCTAAGGATCTGTCTGCACGTAATATTGTCATTTCGTGTGACCCGAGTGGCACTATAAATTGATATGGTTTCGTTTTTACGTTGCTGACACTGTTATGTAAGGTAGGAGCAGTTTACAAATCTCCCTTATCTGACTCTGTCATCTTGATGGCTAATTTACGTGTGTACGCCCCACATCCATTTGTCTTGATGGGTGATCTTAATATGCCACATGTTGAATAGTCTGATTACACACCTATGTCATGTTGTTACTTTCACTCCCGTTGTTTGATCAACTGTATAAATGAATGTAGCCTTTTTTAACTCGTAGACAAACCAGCACGATTATGTGAAACTCAATCTTCACTGCTTGATGTATGTCTTGCCTCTTCGAATAATCTGATTACGGATATCAGACATGACTGTGTCATTGGTAAAAGTGATCACACAGTCATCTTGGGTTGCATAAGTGCTTATATCTATTCCACCTTAGTCGTTGAGCCCGTACTTAATTCATTCAAAACAAATTTTGTTCTAGCAAATCATCTCTTGCAGCAAGTCGTATGGCGTTCACCGTCTTCCTCCACTCTGGAACAACTATGGTGTATCTTCCTGGACACCATCCTGTCAGTATATCGACGATCTGCTCCACTGCGCATAGTTCGTTTCTCCCCAGTGAGTAAAAGATGCCTAGATTCTGAAGTGCGGTCCGCCATAGATGAGAGGCACTATGAATGGTCAATGTGAAGAAACGGATATCTTACTTTTGATGATTTCAAAGTAATCCGGAATCGTGTATGCTCTCTTATCCGTAATAAACGGCGATTATGTAAAATGAGTATTGCCCGATTCATTCACACCGACACAATGCCGCTTCTATTCATACGTTCGACGTTCCTTATCGTCTCGATGTCAACTTTCTGTGTTAATCGATCACAACGATCATAACGATTGATCAAAAATGTTTTTCGAACATATTTGCTACACACTTTGGTGGTGTGCTCTCCGGTACAGTATCTGGTCCAATGATTTGCTCCGTACAGCACCCACTACTTTTATGCTCACCAAGACATCACAAAATAGTCAGCCCTGACTTTGTAAATAATGTTCTACATAACCTAAAATCTACCAATTCGTCAGGGCCAGACGGAATACCGTCTATTTTTCTAAAGAACGTCGCATCGTGATCTGCTGCCCTCTTACCAGTATCTTCAATAAATGTTTGAATCTGGCGTCATTCCCAACGATTGGCGAGATGCAATTGTAGTCCCAATCTATAAAAAGGGAGACGTATCTAAAGTCGAAAATTATTGCCTGATTAGCTTAACGTGTATCTGCGGTAAGATCATGGAACGTATCATTCTCTCTAGTATGAAACGCCATGTCATAAGAGCAAATATAATAACCACTGCACAACATGGCTTTCGAGCAGGTCGCTTTACCACAATCAATCTTCTGTTGGCTCGTGAAAGATGTTTTTCTTTGAAATCTGAGGGTGTAGAGATCGACATTAATTTGGCGACCTCTAGAAAGCGTTCAACACCGTACCTAACGATAATCTTATCCGAACTCTTCGGGATTACTCGTTCGATTCTATGGTTAATAGACTGGATTGTGGATTACCTTATTAATAGAAGGTTCCATGTTACTCATTCCCGAACGAGTAATCTCGAACTCTTCGGGATTACTCGTTCGATTCATAGTTAATAGGCTGGATTGCGGATTACCTTCATAATAGAAGGTTCCATGTTCGCCACGATGGACGTATATCCTCAGCCATTTTTATGACCTGTAGTGTTCCACATTCTCTCACCGCTTTTGTTCACTTTGTGTGTAAATTAGCTTCCTAATGTGATCCATTCGCCATCTCTGATGTACGCCGACGACTTAAAATATGGAACCAAATTACATCGTTATTGGATGTTGACTCTATTCAGTCCGATCTCAATATGATCCACTCGTGGGCACATATTCATGGGCTCAGATTGAACGTAGCTAAGTGTACTCATATGCATATTGGTCGACGTTTCCCGGATATAATACTATATTGGAGAGTGATGATCCAGAAAGTCAAAAAGTTTACTGACTTGGGTGTGGTGATAACATCCGACCTGAAGACCACCTCTCACAACGTGACTGTTGCATCTCGAGCAAGCCGTCAGCTTGACATGATACTGCGTGTCTTCTAAAGCGTTTTTGGATCTATTTTTGTTAAGCTATTTAACAGCCTACATCCGACCTATTCTGACATATGCATCTCCTGCAGCATATCCTACTACAAAACGTGATCGTAGAGTTCTTGAAAAGCCTTTGAGATGGGGTTCCAAACGTGTGCGTTGGCTATTCGCTGTTCCCTATGCAGAGCGTATGCGTAAATTGGAAATTCATACAATCGAGTACAGCCGTGTGGAGAGCGACTGAACTACACGGGAGCTTTATTGAACAATCTATAACACGTAAAGCTGTTAAAACAAAGTAATAAGTTATTAGTAATTACAGGACATTCTCCCCGACGAGATAGTCTTTGAGATATCCTGGACGGTTTCGTTTCCTCCCACTTTTTGAATTCATGGACAAGTAGACTCTTCTCCTCGTACCATCAAATCGTTAGGGGACGAGCATTCCTCGTTTGTTTCCGACGTCCTCATTTAGTCATACGTAACATCTTGAGATTGTTGTTGCTTATCCAGTATGCTTTCCATGCAATCTTGATCGTGTGGATGAATGCTTGCATCTTTTTATCAGATCCTTCGTAATTTTGTTGATTTATAGACTCATGTAAATTTTCGCGTCGTGATTGTCTGTGGACTCTCCATGTTGGCTGTTATATTGTTGACGTGGCATGTGTAAATTTATCGCGTCTTGGTTGTCTGTTGGGTCTTCATTTTGACTGTTATAGTGTAGACGACTAACCAGGCGCTCGTACGCGAAGTCGGTCAATGTTGGGTTGTTGGTGACGTTATCTGGATATGGATCAAGCTGCTTAATCGATATAGTAGATTCACGACCATCTTTAAATCGGACAAGTGCGTAGTACGGACTAGCATTTAAAAGATCTACGACTTCAACGGCAGAATCGTATTTGCTAGCTCGATTTTGTTTCTTTAACAATACCTCACCAGGCGACAACAACCAGGTTGGAATGCTCATACATGTATAAGATCTTCGCTGGTACTTCAGAAATCGCTCACGTGGCGTCTCGCCTGTTTCCGTGCATAATAGAGAACGTATAGCGTGCAGCGCAGTAAGCAGTGCTTTTCCCAATGGTCGACTGTTAAATGTCATGTTTTTAAATCGAGCTCTATATTACGCCATATGATTCCATTGTACCGTTCTACCTAACCATTTTCAGTGGGATTGTATGGGGTACTTCTGCTACAAGCCACTCCCTGCTCCAAAATATATGTAGATAATTCTTGCGACAGAAAAGAAGTGCCTCGGTCCGAATGAACAAAAGACGGCGTTCCAAAAAGGGTAAAAAACTGATCAAGACAACGAATTACGGTACGAGCTGATGTCGGAACATGGAAAAGCAAAAGGGAACCTAGAAAAATCGTCGATAACGACGAGAATATATCTGTTTCTCGTTGCAGATGGGATAGGCCCCTTAAAGTCAATCGCGATCTGTTCGAATGGTTGAGTTGATTTGATTAGACGTGAGATCTGTGGATTGTAGTAACAAGGTCTGACGTCTGCACACGTTTGACATTCTTTAATTACCTGTTTTACGTCAGCAATCGAAAATGGAAGATTGCGCGATCTGACAAAGTGAGCAAGTCTAGTTACTCCTGGATGACATAATGTTTTATGAATGAGTCGAAGTTAACTTGTTGATTTATGGATGGATGCACACCGAAATCGCGACACTGAATCAGCAAGCGTGTTCATTTCTACTGGGCGGTACGAAATAGTATACTTGAATGGGGCCAACTCTAGGCGCCAACGAATGAGTTTATCATTCTTAATGCTGCTATTATTCTTCGTATAAATGAAAGACACTTTTTTGATCCGTAATTATCTCAAATTGCCGTCCCAAAAGGTAATGCCGCCAATGTTTTACACTCTCGACTATAGCCAACGCTTCTTTATCAACGGCCGCATAGTTTTTAGCACTGTAATGTAACGTACGCGAGAAAAAGGCTACAGGCTTATTATCTTGAATTAACACAGCTGCTATGCAAAATTCCGAAGCGTCCGTTTCTACGGTGAACATCTTTCGCTCATCTACGGCCGTCATAGTCGCGTTAATGACGTCGTCTCGTAGTTAATTGTGTTGCATTTACGTTCATCACAATGCAAATAAAGATTTAAAGTTTTTACTTGTTCTTCGCTACCAAATAAACTGTCCACATGCAAACTGAGTGTAACATATATAGAAATAAATCAAAGCGTTACCGCAACATAGTGTTAGTGAACAATCAATAGAGTTTTACCGACACTGTATGAATTAGATGCACTGCCACTACGTAACATTCCTATTCACCATCAATTACTTGGACGATCTTAGGTTGCCACATTCCAGCCGTATCGGACAGGTACTCTTTTTGTACGTGTAGATCGTCGCAAAGTTTGTTACTCTTTGTTGATCTTCGTATCCGGTAACATATATAGGAATAAATCAAAGCGTTACCGCAACATAGAGTTGGTGAATGTCGTGAATTAACTAACTTTTGTTTTAATGTTATTTGTTTTGTAGATGTTTTCAATAAAGCTACTTTAGCCTCACTTTGGATCTTAACAATTTATTGAAAACATTTGTGTGAGCATTTGTTGTCAAGATGGACCCAGTCGGAAACGGATTGGCGAACGTTGATTATGCACGATATCTGCAGCCAAGTAAACTTACAATAGACACAGAAGACGCAAACGGAGCGGATATTTGGAAACATTGGCTATCAACATTCGAAGCGTTTATCGAACACATCGGAGCTCCGTGTGAGATTCGATTAACGTTACTGCGTAATTACGTTTCTCCTCAAATTTTCAAGTCAATTCAACAACTGTCTGATTATGCAGAAGCTATCAAGACGCTTCGATCGATGTTTGAGCGACCGACCAATGTCATTTATGCTCGATATATACTATTCGCGAGGAGACAAGAAGATGCAGAAGATATTCAACACTACACTAATAGTTTAAAGCAACTAGCCTTAGAATGCAAGTTCGAAGAAGTATCGGCACAAGATCACCGAGATCAGGCAATTCTAAATGCGTTCATAGTGGGCATTTCCTCAAAGAAAATTAGAGACCGTTTACTTGAAAACTGTACCTTAACACTAACAGACGCTTTTGAAATTGCAAAAGCTATGGAAAGTGCGGAAAAACGTTCAACGGTAATCGAAGGACCTTATTATCGACTAGCTCATGTTTCCGACAGCAGAAAGGAAGAGGCGGCAGATCAACTGGCACAAATGAATGATAGAGTAGTTGCAACAATCAAAAGTAATTGGAAGTGCTTTTTTGTGGAAGTCAATCAAAGCATAGTCGAGAATCTTGTCCGGCAAAAAATTCAATTTGCCATAAATGTCAGAAGGAAGGACATTTTGCAAGAGCGTGTCGATCTTCACAATTCGGTCGTAATAAATACTCTGCGTGCATTTCTTCAATACTGTCTGACCGAAAAGCTGTAGACCAAATATCCATTTGCAACAAAAGAGTAGAGTGTTTGTTTGACACAGGGAGTTGTTATAGTTTTATTCGAACTGATATTGTGAGTAAGATGAAATTGCCTATCGTCAGAGATATACGGCCTATTACAATGGCCACTAATCGCTTCAAGACTTTAACTAAAGGCCATGTCACTACGTCCATCATCTACAAGTCCCAAATTTATAAAAACATTATATTTCATGTTCTGGACGACTTATGTACCGAAGCAATATTGGGGATGGATTTTATGAATGAGCATAAGAGTTTCAAACTAAAATTGAATGGTCCTAGAAACGAATTGGTAATTGCTGCTTTGCGACCTATAGATTTCAAGCCAGTTCGACCATTTTCACATCTAAATGAACATTGCATTCCTATTGCAACGAGGTCTCGCCGGTATAATCCAGCCGATCGTGATTTTATTCGATCGGAGGTTCAGAAGTTATTGAAAGATGGGATTATCGAACCTTGTATTTCACCATGGCGAGCTCAAGTGGTAGTTACGCGCTCGGAGAGACATAAACGCAGGCTTGTTATTGATTACTCACAAACGATAAATAAATATACATTGCTTGATGCCTATCCTTTGCCAAACTTACAAGATCTTGTGTATGAAATTAGTAAATACAAATGGTTTTCTACAATTGACTTACAGTCTGCTTATCATCAAGTTCCTCTACATCCAGACGATAGACTATATACTGCCTTTGAAGCAGATGGAAGATTATATTGCTTTGCGAGATTGCCCTTTGGTTTGAAGAATGCAGTGTCATGCTTTCAGCGATGTATGGATCACATGATTGAAACAAATGAATTAAAAAGTACATTTGCCTATCTAGATAACATTACAATTTGCGGAATGACCCAACAAGAACACGACGAAAATCTGGGCAAATTCAACAGTGTCGCTACCAAGTGCGGGCTCACAATGAATACAACTAAATGTGAATTTAACAAGAAAGAAATAAAGCTTCTCGACTACTTAATTTGTCAAGGAGTACTGAAACCAGATCCGGACAGATTGCAGGCTTTACATGAACTTCCCCCCCTACGATGTCAGATCCTTACAACGAAGTATTGGACTCTTTGCTTACTACTCGTCTTGGATACCAGAATTTTCACAAAAGATTGAATTCTTGAGAAACTCTTCATTCCCTATGAACGCTGAATCAAAACTGTCATTTGAAAAGCTTAAAGCAGATATTGCGAGTGCTTCTTTATACCACATCGATAACGCTCAAGCGCTAACAGTCGAGACAGACGCTTCTGAAACGTGCATTGCGGCTACACTGAACGGAGACGGTCGTCCGATTGCGTTTTTTTTTTCAAGAAAACTTTCTGTAAGCGAGCAGAGATGGGCAGCAATCGAGAAAGAGGCTTTAGCCATAGTGGAATCCCTTATTAAGTGGCGACAAAATCCAACGTTGGAAAGCAGAATTGGCCAATTACGATTTTGAAATTTTCTACCGTCCGGGATCTTTGAATGGACCAGCAGATACCTTATCTAGAATATGTGCTACTTCCAATTTCGATAGAGGATTACGAGAACTTCACGAATCATTATGTCACCCCGGTGTACGACGGTTAACTCATTATGTCAGATCACGGAATCTTCCATTCTCAGTAAATGATGTGAAAAATATTTGCGAACGTTGTGAAGCTTGTAAATTTTCTAAGCCTCGATTTTCAAATACCTGTACGGCTCATGTAATTAAAGCTACCCGCCCTTTTGAGCGATTATGCATAGATTTCAAAGGACCATTACCGAGTAATTCAAGATCCCGTTTCCTCCTTGTTGTGATTGATGAGTATAGTCGGTTTCCTTTTGCCTACGCGTGCCCCGATATGTCTGCTAAAACTGTGTGTCATTGTTTGGACGAAATATTTGCTATTTTTGGTTGTCCAGAATATATTCATTCAGATAGAGGTACGTCGTTTCTGTCATCGGATGTCAGACAATTTCTCAGTGAGAGAGGAATCGCTAGCAGTTTCACAACACCGTACAACCCAAGAGGTAACGGGCAATGCGAACGATACAATTCAACAATTTGGACAGCTATAACTACCACGTTACGAAGTGAACGAATGTCTATTCATCAGTGGCAAATAATATTACCAAGAGCACTCAATAGCATAAGGAGTCTTTTATGTACTTCAACCAACTACACACCTCACGAACGGATATTTTCTTACCCCAGAAAGAGTAATGAAGGCAAAACGTTTCCAAAATGGATGACCGATGGTGCATCTGTACTTGTCCGGAATCATAGACGTGAATCGAAATATGAACCAATAGGTTGTCCAGCTAAACTTGTGACTGCTAACAACAAATACGCTATCATCGAATATCTTAATCAACGACAAGGTGCGGTTTCTTTAAGGGACGTGGCTCCCGGTTTCGATATCGGACAACGATTGTCAGGTGGAGATAGCTGCCAAAATCTAATAATAGAAGATCATGAATGTACGAACGATACATCACAACTTACAACTACTACTAAAGATGATATTGAAAGCAGCTATAACCCTGATACCAGCTACAGCGACGATAAAACTGTGAGTACGGACGACGATACTTTAAACGATACTTTTTCTTTGCAGAGCAACGAAAGACCCGTGCGAAATAAAGCTACTCCCGCGTATCTACGAGATTATGTTTGGCGGAGGAGAATGTCGTGAATTAACTAACTTGTGTTTTAATGTTATTTGTTTTGTAGATGTTTTCAATAAAGCTACTTTAGCCTCACTTTGGATCTTAACAGTGAACAATCAATAGAGTTTTACCGACACTGTATGAATTAGATGCACTGCCACTACGTAACATTCCTATTCACCATCAATTACTTGGACGATCTTAGGTTGCCACATTCCAGCCGTATCGGACAGGTACTCTTTTTGTACGTGTAGATCGTCGCATAGTTTGTTACTCTTTGTTGATCTTCGTATCCGGTTCTTGCAATTTATTTGACGCTGTTTTGGTCAGTTAATTCTGGTGAACACTATATCTGTCGGTCGGACTATCAGGTTGAACTAAACTTTTACCACCAACTTCCTTGCTAACGATATTCGGTCGATCAGTCTCACTCTCGTATTGAACTGACTCTTTATTCACATCAACATTGATATTCTTGTCAAATCCGCGTATAGTGTCAGCGTGTACTTTGTGATTCTTGCCATTTCCATTAATTACGTATGATGTCCACCCACTACGGTCGATTATATGTCCTCGTGTCCATGGTTTGGTGTTGTTTTTTCGATACCATACTTTTTCATCGAACTCGAACTGTCGAGGTTTACTTTTCTTATCAAAGTAACGCTTGCTATTTTCTCGATAGTGGTGAATTGTCGATTGTGTTGTAGGCTTTATCCGATCCAATAATGTCGGTAACCTATATCCTTTTAACATTTCCGACGGCGGTTTACCGGTAGCACTATGAGGGGTATTACGATATGACAACAAAAACTGCTGCAGTCGCTTTGGACATTCACCAACACCATAAGGTCGCAATACCCTATTTTTGAGAACTTAAACAAACCTTTCTGCTAGACCGTTTGACCTTGGATGATATGGTGTCACTCGTATATGCTTGATTCCATTCATGTCTAGAAATGTGTTGAATGCATATGATTGAAATGGTGGACCATTGTCAGACACCAACTCTTTTGGAACCCCATGCCGAGCAAATATTTCGCGCAATACCATAATCGCCGAGTTAGTATTGGTAGATGATATCTTAAACACCTCTGGCAACTTAGTTAACGCGCAAACAATAACTATATAGTATTCCGAATTGCTCGGTCCTGCGAATTCAACATGTATTCTTGTCCAAGACTGTGAAGGAATGGACCAGCTATGCAAGGGATGATTTGGTTCGTTATTACGATATTGTTGACAATATTCACATTGTTGCATATAATTCTCAATGTCTGAGTCGATTTTAGGCCACCAAACATAAAAACGAGACAGCGTTTCCATCGATACGATCCCCGGATGACCCGCATGCAAAACTCTCAGCACGTCTTTCCGCAACGTTGATGGAATTACTACTCTTGCTCCGAGTAGAACAATGGCACCCTCGGTTGATAACTCTGACCGTCGACAACTGTAAGGCTGCATTAATTGATCAATTTTATAAGGTCAGTTCGTTTTTAAATATCCGCAAACTTTACTTAATATATGGTCTTGTCTAGTTGCCTCTCTCAGAGCCAATTCAGTTAGCATAGATGCACCTTTAAACTGATGGTTATCCACTAATAAATTTATATGGGTGATGAAATTCTACTTGTTTCGACTTCAGTATTGGACGGAAATCGCGATAATACATCAGCCATTACATTTTCTTTTCCAGAAACAAATTCTAGTTCATAATCATACTCACCCAATAGCAATGCCCATCTTACCAGACGTTGATTAGTGACTTTTGGTAAGTTACGATGATGACT
The DNA here is from genome assembly GCA_012934845.2 of Pomphorhynchus laevis. NCBI lineage: Eukaryota > Metazoa > Acanthocephala > Palaeacanthocephala > Echinorhynchida > Pomphorhynchidae > Pomphorhynchus > Pomphorhynchus laevis. Next base: position 61,568 of record WNNJ02000217.1, on the reverse strand, counting down.
AAAAATATACTTTAGTATCACTAAAGTATATCGTGATCACTCAGTAAGACAAACATTCGTCCGAGTAAATAATAACGAAATTTGGAAATACCAAATATCAAGGCCAATGCTTCACGATCAATTTGTAAGTTTTCTCTGCAACTTGAAGCTTTTCTAGATGTATATGCTATCGGCATAAAGCGATTATCATTTGTAGCCTGCAAGAGAACAGCGCCCAGTCCATTCTCGCATGCATCACAGTACAATTTTAACTTACACTTGCCATCATACGGAACTAATACCTCCGGACGAAGCATACATTGCTTGACATAATCAAACTGCTTCTGATGTTCCGCTTCCCATTTCCACTTGATTCTACTTCAGGTCAATTCGTACAATCCAGAACAATGGCAACGTATGTAAGGAATAAAGCGCTGTAAAAATCCAACTATACTAAGCAATACACCAAGTTCTTTTTGACTATTAGACGAGGGGATATCCTGAATTGCTTTAATCTTTTCATCGTCGGCTCGAATAGCGGGTCCATCTAATATATGACCCAAGAACTTAACAGTTTTCTTCATAAACATACATTTATCTTGCTTGACTTTCAAACCGACATCCAATAGTTTCTGAAGCACACACTGTAACCGATTAAGATGTTCATTATCTGTCCCTGCTGATATTATAATGTCATCGACATAAACCGCTACACCGGGAATGCTACCTAGTAAATTATGCATATACCTCTGAAATACAAGGGTTGCTACAGACAAGCCGAATGGAAGACGGCGATAACGGTAAAAGCCAAACGGAGTTGAAATACTAAGATATTTCCTGGAATCCTTGTCAACGTGCATTTGTGCGTATGCATCCTTCAAATCGAGTATTGTATAGGAAGTACCATCAGATATTTTACTCAACAATTCCTCAAATGTCGGCAACTCATAAGTATCACATCTTAAGAATGGATTTACTGTCGCTTTAAAATCCGCGCACATTCTCAATGAGTTGTCTTTTTGTGGAACTAAAACTATAGGACTCGCACATTCAATAAATTCACGTTACAAATCTACAGGCTCAATTATTTTATTATCGACTAATCTCAAAATCTCGTTCTTTAACTTGTCTTTAAGAGGCAGGTACTCGACGAGCAGGTACACATTTTAGAATTGCATTCGGACTAAGTTTTAATTGCACTACATAACCCTTTACACTTCCAAGATCGTTACTAAATACCTCTTTAATCTGATTTAATATCTGACTTAATCTTTCAGATGATTCTAATTGATTTACAGAAATATTACGATTGATTTGTACTTGTGGTGGCCAAGGTATTTCAAACGCTTCAATCCAAGGCTGACCAAATAAGTTTTTCTCTGATCCAGAAATCACCTTTGCATGCAAACACTTTTCGAACCCATTAAAATTCGCCCTGAGCAGACATCGACCCAAGCTTTTTAATTTCGAACCGCCATAACTGCGGAGTCATCGGCCTTCACTTAATTGTCGCGCACCAATTGCCGACCAGAGTTCACTTGATATAGTCGTGACCATAGCACCAGTATCATACTACATCACTGCTGGAATTTCATTTAAGGTCACTTATATGACTGGTAGAAAAACACGACCATTCTGGCTAGCATTGCAAATTTGTAAATTGGCTAATTCTTCTACCTTAGAACGTTCGCTACCGTATGATACCACTTAGTTGACGGCACCTATGCGATGTTTGCAGCATCAGCGAATATGCCCCATTTTCCCACAGTTGTAGCATTTGACGTTTGTTGCCCGGCATTGCTGTTCGTAGCTAAGCTTGTAGCCATTACAACGAGGACACCGTGACCTCATATTCTTATCTACATTCGATTGATACTGTGTATCCCTTTTACAAATAACCTTTACTTTGTTGACATTGCGAATTTCTTCGTCAGGCGTTTGATTTGCATTTGTCGTTAACATGTTTTTGGTACGTTGGGTCATTTCCCAATTTGTCGCGATTCAAATTACTTCATCGAGTGAAGGATTTTCTAACCGAAGTGCAGCTGTTCTAATTTCTTCAACCGGCGTAAATGCGACAATCAAATCTCGAAGTCTATCGTCGATTGCTTGATGAGCATTTATAATTGAGGCGTCGTAAAAAGCACACCGGCTTGCTAAACCTCTCGCCTCTGCCGTTCAATCTTTATGAGACTGGTTCGATTTGTGTCTGCATTGAAAAAATGCTAACCGAGCAGCAACAACATGACAAGGTTTTTGAAAATGTCCATCTAAACACTTCATGATTGCATCAAGTGTAATTTCTTCTTCCTTGTATGTTGGTAATAACTGACTAATTATGCGAAAAATGCATCTACTGCAACATGACAGCAGAAATTGTTTCTGACGCTCGCTCGATGTCACCCTAAACATCTTAAGATAATTCTGCAACTGTATTGATAATCTTGCCATAAATCATTATTAGAATCAAATGGCTGAAACAACGGAATACTGCGGTGAACATATCATCTCACCATTCGAGATGGTATATCCGAGTAGTTTTATACACGATCGACGAAGTTCACTCTTATCCTTATTGATCGTGATGTCATAACACTCTATTGCGTGTTGGAATCTTTACAGATTAAAGTCGTGTTCACTCATTGTCTGACCACAAACAACCACATCGTCAAAGTACACAAAAACATCGTGAATATCTTGCTTGGGTATAATGCCATCCATCGTGCGCTGGAAAACCGCCGGGGCGTTCGTGAGTCCAAATGGTACTCGGCAAAACTGATATAATTTGCCCGCGCCTTCGAACACTGTGTACGCTCTTTCGCTCGGATGAATAGATAATTGACGGTAAGCTGATTTATGGTAATACTGATACTCTGTAAAATTTCGTCGATCCGTGGCAATGGATAGGCATCGAGACATGTGAATCTATTGATTGTTTGAACATAGTCGACAACCATTCGACGTTTTTCTCGCCCGTTGTTAATTACTAGGATTTGGGCTCTCCATGGAGACTGGCTAGGTTTAATAATTTTGTCATGCAACAATCTATCCAGTTCTGATTTTATGAATCGATAGTCTTCACCGCTATAACGACGGGATTTTGTGACGATAGGGTGGCAATCCGATGTCAATGTAGAAAACAATCTAGGAGAGTCGACGGGCATTGTTGACAACGTATTAATGATCAATGGATTCCTTCTCTCATGGAATCGCATTGTTACGGATTCATAGCTGCGCATAAACGGATGCCCCAAAATAATTTGGTAGCTCAGATTCGCTAAGCATAAGAAGCGAACGTTTCTAGGCTTTACTCCTTGTACGTATATGTCTGATTGACACGAGTTGAGTGCTACCGACGTTTGAGCTTTCGAGACAATCAATACCTTTTCGTTACACGGATATGCTCTCAGTGCCAACTGAACAACCACTTCCGAATCTATTAAATTCTCCGAACTACCTGTATCGAATAAAGCCAAAATTAAGGAATCGTTAATTCGAATGTGTATATCAGCCTTTTTCAAGCAGCATCGATCACCTGTTGTCGATAATATTGAAGTTAAACGAGTTGACTGATTATCGGTATCTAGCGCATCCAATCTCTTTTTTTGTTGTAATCGCGACTTGCACACAGTTGCAAAATGTCGAATCTTGCCACAGTGCCGGCAATAACTATTACGAGCTCCGCATCGCGATCTTGGATGCCATTTTGTCCACAGAAGAAACACGTTCTTGTAGTAACAGCTAGCGTGGGAGTGTCGACGTCGCTCGATTGATCTTGATGCTCGTCATTGGTGTTTCCGTGATCTGATGTAGCTGAATGGACCTGAACATTTGTTGATCGAGTTACTCCGTAGCTTGCAGACTGAAACTCTGCAATTTCGAGTGCTCGTGCTTTAGTGTATGCAACATCCATAGTAATGTCGTTACATTCTAGTAGGCGGTGTTTGATAAAAGACGATCGAATTCCGAACACAAATGCGTCGCGCATAATGAGGTTCTTGTGATCTGCTGCCGACACTGCCTTGAAAGTACAATCCTTGCTCAAGGTCTCTAGCGTTTCTAGAAATTGATCGATTGTTTGGTCAGCGCTTTGTCTATGTGTGCTCAGTTTGTAACGCGCGAAAAGTTCATTGCGAGGTTTAACGTATAGTTGCTCGAGCCTTTTTATCGCTTCGTCGAAGGAATCGCATTGGCTGATGTAATTATATACTGTAGGTGAGACCATATTAATTAACACTTCTATACGATCACCATCTTCCAGATCTTTAATTGAATCCATACACTTATTAAATCGACGCTTCCAATGACCCCAAACCAAGGGTGCATCGACATCGTTCGGATGAGCGGAAAACGCATCTGGCTTGAAGACTTTGTCCATCGTTTGACCCACAATTGTTCAATAAATTGAACTATACGGGAGCTTTATTGAACAATCTATAACACGTAAAGCTGTTAAAGCAAAGTAATAAGTTATTAGTAATTACATGACAGCGACTTTACGATGGTTTATCATCAGGATAAAATTATATAAAACAGTTTTAGAATTGCTAGTTATATGATGATTACCATATCCCAGAAGTTCACTACTTAATATATTCGCGATCTTTACTATAATATAAATTTTAAATATAAAATATTTTTAAAAATAACATTTTTTGCTTCGCAATATTAAATGTATCATGATTTAATAACGATCTATACAGCCCTCGATCCAATTCCTTTTAATAGAATATTTATGTTAACTAATACGTTTTGATAAACCCTGTCCCGATTGACCTATATACGCTACCACAATCATCACAAGGTATTTTAAATACAATACCATTCTATTGTAATATGGTTTGCGTTTAAATATATTTTTAATTTTTGACATTTTTCTATTATAGATAACTATGTTATTATTGCCATTACTAGAACATTTTGCATGTTAAACTATTTTATTGTTCCATCTATCATCAATGTATCTAGTTGATGTCTCTAGTTTATGTCAATTTTTTATTATTTATTCTTATTGTTTATTATCATTTTTTTTATTATCAATTTTTTATTATCAATGTCTCTTGGTTATGTCTCTAGTTGATGTCCTAAAGTCTTTTTTCAACATTACGACTAAATTTATAGAAATAAGTAAAACAAGTTTTTTTGTAGTTAAACTAATACATTTATTATTTTTTATATTATTGTGTTGATTTATATGTTTTACTATTTTCTGCTTGATGTTATTTTTATAGTAACCTAGTTTAAAATATGTATCTATTAAATTATTTAAATGATTTTGAAGAAAGCCAATATCATTACATATTGTATTTGATTGCATCTGTGAGCTGAAAATTTTCCGATTGTGGCACGATATTATCCTCACAAGTATTGATCTTATTTTTGATACAGCAGGACGCTACTAATCAGTCTGGGTGGGTCTCATCAGCTTCTGACCCAGACCTACATTTCACGTTTCGACCCTTATTTTCTGCTTTCTCCGTACACTGGTGCTGATCGGATTCGAACTCAGGACGTCTGTATCGCGATTCAACGCTACATCCACTCAGCTGGCTGCTCCAGTGGTGTAGATATACATTTCTGTATATTGCTTTTGGTAGGGGATCGTATTCTAACGATCTATTAGAAACCTACCTAGTTGTTTGATCCGCTAGCCGGATCACTGATTTTTCATGCTGCCACTTGCATTGAATGTTTTTAATTTAACTTGATTACATCTGTGAGCTGAAATTCTTCTGATTGTGGCACGACATTATCCTCACAGGTATTGTTCCTATTCTAGATAGGAACATCTATTCTAGATAGGTCTGGGTAAGCAGCTGATGAGACCCACCCAGACTGATTAGTAGCGTCCTGCTGTATCAAAAGTAAGATCAATACCAGTGAGGATAATATCGTGCCACAATCGGAAAAATAATTACATATTATGGCAATTCTTAAAATTTCATTATTTAATGTATTATATTTTATATTATTTTCTCGATTGGATCATCAATCGGTTAAATTTTTTACAAATCGCATTGCGAACTATTCAAAATATTAATGATTTAAATACATATTTGTATTTATTAAAGAATTTTTCTAAAGTAACCTTTAAAACATGCATCTATTCAATTATTTAAATGATTTCAAAATATTAACATATTTAGAAGTCTGGGTACTAATTTTCTGGTACTTTGGTTCCAGAAAATATCAAATATTATTAAAAGTATGCGATTATATTGGATTATGTTGATCATAACATTTAGAGCTATGTACATAAATGTATTATTACAATAGAATATTTTTATCTTTTTGAGGAAATGCGTTTTATATAATAAATAAACTAATAATGCAACAATTTAAATTATTATATTAATAATATTTTATTATTATTCATTTCAATGAAGAATGCATTCATCAAATAATGTATTTAACTAATCACGAAGAATGCAAATCACGAAAAATGAAAATAAAGAAGAATGCAAATCACGAAGAATGAATTTTATTTCACTCTTTTAAAAGTAGTTTCTATGACGATAAGAACGTCAAGGCTATAAACAATGTCATAGCTTAAGAAAATAGATTTTATGAGATAACACAAGCATCTGAAATTATTTTAGCGTTACTGACATTTTTTGTAAGACCTGTTTGCGGGTAATATAATTTTACTACAAAATGACATTTTTAATAAAAAAATCACAATATTTGAATAATAAAGAATTAATTATCAAAATAATTAATCGGCGATAAGAATTGTAACTAAAGTTTTTGTAAGACCTGTTTGCGGGTAATTTAATTAATTTTATTATTAATTTTCATGTGAAAAATTAATAATATTTAATTATTATATTAAAATTTTATTAGTTTTTAATAATATTAATATTTATTATTTATATTATATTTATGTAATTTATACATTTTATGTTAATATTATTTTTACAAATGTGCAAATTAAAAGTATAAAAACTTTATTTTATCGTATTAAAGCTTTTCGTATTTAAAATTCCGATTTTTTGTTATATATGGAACAAACGTATCTGGTGAGTTATTTAGAATTAAAAATTAATATTTTATAGACGTTTTTCCGCTTCGATAATGTCAGCAGTGTTCAATAATGTCAAATATTTTTATTATGAATGCAGATATAACTGATCCGTTTTAGTAGTACACTGGCAACCAAGTCGTAATTTATTTAATTAATTTCATAATATTAAGAAAAAATTAAATATTGTTTATTAAGAAATTAATATTATTACGTAAAAAAATATTTAATCATAATTTACTGAACAATCATAAATATGACTGACTGGAAATATGGTAAACTGTAACTTTAATTTGTACATCACTTATTAAAACTTTGAAAAACATGATAATACAAGCATTTCACAGTTAATATTTTTATGGTTGGTATTGGTCTTTAAACTTTTTTACATTTCAAAGTTAAAGATTTTATGTTCACGGTAATATTTGTGGTAGATTTACACTTTACGAATGTTATAATTGTCACATCCTTCAAAGTTAACCATCTCTAATTTATTTTTATGACTAAAAGACAAAAATCATCGCCATTAACAAACAAATCATTAACAAAATCATTTGATGTAAAATTGCATAGTTTTTAAATAAGCTTTTTCTTTAAATATAATATAAATCAGGGTTTCTTAACATATGGCTCATTATCCACCAGATGGGTTACGGAAGGAGTTTTTGTGAGTCACAAACATTCTACTCGGTAAAACATTCAAATGAAATGAAAGATTTTTCTCTCATATTGATATTTCATCAGATTGTTCATCTCATCATGACGTCTAGCAGTAAAAGAAGAAGGAAAGGCGAATTTGTATAGTACGATTTCACACTGGTTGTTGAGAAAGGTATAATCAAAGTGCAATGCATAACTTGCCAATAACAGTTTGCGAGCATTCAAGTTACTGATCCGCTTCAATAATGTACATGGTGGAGCTTCTAATGTCGGAAGTTTCTTATGAAGTTGCGTACATCGTTGCAAGAGAATAAGCCTCATATTGATAAGAACACTGTATAGAGCCTTGTCACGTAAAATGAGTAGATTGTTGTAAACTTTTATGCAGGCGATTTCTGTGGAATGATTATAGCTGAAAGCGGATTTGAAATGAGGTTTCCCGTCAAAGTATGATGGAAAATTTCCCAAAAAAAATCAAATTATTTTCGTAACATACACTTAAAATTACATGAATGTGGGATCACTAAATCTAATTTTTGAAAATATCCATTTTTTTCGTTTTTAAATAAAATCTTTATGGAACGAAGAAAAGTATTTTTATTTAATACAACAAGACGTTAATGTCCGATATTTCAATAGCTATTGCCATCATCGTCAAGAAACTACAAAAAATTACTAAAGTTGTCATGGCAACTTTAGTAATTGTTTGTAATTTAATTTTTTGTTGTAATTATTCTTAATATTATTGTGTTGATTTATATATTTTACTATTTTCTGTTTGATGTTATTTTTATAGTAACCTAGTTTAAAATATGTATCTATTAAATTATTTAAATGATTTTGAAGAAAGCCAATATCATTACATATTGTTGCAATTCTTAAAATTTCATTATTTAATGTATTATATTTTATATTATATGGTATGCATGAATGCTCATGCAAAAATATGTTTCTTGTAAATTTAAATATGTCATCTTTACGATATAAATGAATGTTGGTGTAAATTTACATCTTCATATCTAGATATATCCCTTCTTTATCATAAATATTGGTCTTATTGAGACTGAGGACATCTGGATAAATTTGTTCGCTTATCGAATAAAAATTGTTAGTAAAATCTTTATGGAACGAAAAAAAGAATTTTTATTTAATACAACAAAGCGTTAATGTCCGATATTTCAATAGCTACTGCTATCATCGTCAGGAAACTAGTTTAATAGTTTCCTATTAAATAAAAATACTTTTCTTCGTTCCATAAAGATTTTACTAAATCTAATGAAAATTCCGACGATTTTACTTTTACAATTAAATGCCATTTTATATAATTAAATCTCTAAATGATGAATTAACTTGATCGTCGCTCGCTAAGGCAATAAGAATTCCACTTTGTATTAGAATAAATATATGTATTAACAACAAAATTAATATTATGATTTTATTTTTAATATACTCCAATTTTATAATCCAACGTCTTTGCTTAGATATCAACCTTGCTTTTATAAACTTGTAGACAATTATATCATCTTGCTGTAATTTCTATATTTTAATTTCTTTCATAATTCTTGTTAATTTCATTCATAATCCAACACTTATCACCTTGTTATTCCTTCTATTTCACATCTCACTAAACGGAATTTCATCATTCCATTATTTAAATTAACCGATAAATTATTTTAAATTATTGTAATGTCTATTATCTATTTTTATATTGCCAGAAACTATATACATGATCATAGCTGTTATGTATAAAAGTATTCTAACTAAGTTTTATGTAAATAAGGATGCCAGTAAATTTCAGATGGATTCGGGTATTTCATTGGATAAGCCATTCCAAGAATATATACAAAGTATTAGAAATCTTGTGCGTTTGATTATATGTGCATCGGATCGTCTTTCAGCAGTAAGTCCAGAAATCTGGAAGAAAGAGGTTGAATTGCAATGTGAATTACTGATCGATTCAATGCGATCTCTGAACAGACAGATATTAGCTCTGAAAGTAGATGTGATGCAAAAACATCCGGAGTATGTGCTATTAGAAGAAGTTAAACAACTACGTGAGAGAGTGTCCAAGCAGGACACTTTATTATCGACCGTAAAAAGCAAACTTGATGAATGGCGAGCATATAGAGTTATCAGTTGTGGTACATCTCAGTGTAATCCATAATACTTTTCAAGTTTAATATTCTGTTAATTTTAAGTTTCATGTCTACATTTTTTATTAAATGCCTTTTGGTTTATTTTCAATTATTTCTTTTGTGTTCATTCACGACATACTTTATTTATTAATCTATTAACATATCCTGACCAGAAAAAGTATTGAAATAATGGTATTCACCAACAAAGTTTATGTGTATCATCAATTTACATCAAGAATGTAATTGATAATAAATGCGAGAATGTAAAATTGATTTGTGTCCTATCCGTGCGTATAATCACTGACAATTTAAGTATTTTAAAATGCTGGTATTTACCTAATAATATTCTTACCATTTTCAGTTTCTATATTCTTAATTCGTTGCATAAAAATGCGAAATCGATCCATTACTTTCTGCTTTAGAAATTTAGTAAGCACAGGAAGTTTATCGATATTTCAGTTAAACGTCAAATAATAGAAGCATTAATGTCCTATAACCAAATATACAATTTCAAGATAAATTGTTATTTTTAATGGAAAAAATCCAGATATTTATTTTTCAGGTTCTATTAGTTTTAATATGAATGCTATAGATATATTTTGAGTCTTATATTTGGAGCATAAAATATCAGCAGCAACATTTAATTTAAGTTTTAATTGAAAAGAGAATAAACCGATATTTTTATAAAGGTATATATTGAATATTTGAATAGTTTTGAATGCGAATACCGCTTAAATATACGTGTATTTAAGTTAGTTCATATCGAACATATTTATACGTCGTTATTTTGTTAAATGAGGTATTCATTATGTGTTTTTATGTATATTCTACATACATAGGTTTAGAGCTAAAGCTGATATTCTACAGAAAATTATACTATTTTATTGTGGTCTTGGAGTATTCTATACAGAAACATTCTTTGTAATAGTGAAAGAATGCTTATTGTAAATTAAGAAAATCCATTAATTGAAACTATTGATTCTTCTATTAAACAATCAACAATTTGATATTTTGATGATAATACAGGTTTCCTGTTTGATAAACTTTATTTAAAGAACCGTATTTAAAAATATTGTTATTTTATCAACCAAAGTTCATAAAATATAAGATTAAATACAGAGATAATTTTGAATCAATTACTAGAAGACCGTAATATATAACATTACAGTTAATATTAAACATTTTAATTACTTTAAAATGTTTAAAAACCCTGCATACTTTGAAAAATATTAATTTATTGATGCTGATTTAACGCTTACTTGTTAATTTTGCTTCAAAGACTATCCACTTGATTATAAAACTTTAAATTTTTTATTTAAAAGTCTTATTTAAATTTGAAATATTTATTTTAATTATATAAAAATATTAGATCTAAATTAAGTATTAAAAATATTTAGTTTTAAATAAAAAATAATAATATTTAATTTTTCACTCTCTACTTACATCCGCGACGCTGATGATGATCGTTATATATTTAGTTATTTAATTAGATAGATAATTTGTTTCTTGTAATGATTAAAAATAAAAAAAAATTGACTTTTAAAAAATCTAAATTAAATATTAAAATATTTAGTTTAAAATATTAAAGATATTAAAATTTATATTTATTTTTAAATATTTACAAATAAATATATGTTTATACCATTTAATTCATCACAAAAAAAACGGTTTTTATAGTTATTCAGTTAAAATAATTTTAATTTGTCGAATGTAGCTTTGAAGTAAATGTAATTGTAATTTTATAATGAGAAATCTATTTCCTATTTATAATCGAATCAATTGTATTCAGATGATTAAAAATGTTCCTACGATTTGAGACGATAAATCTTATGCTGTAGATATTTTTCTGACTTTATTGTGTTATGCTTGTTCATCATACAAGCTCTCTTTGAGTCACCAGTATTTTTGTTTTCAATTTCTACGCGGAATAATTGCGTGACTTTACGCAATTATTCCGTAATTCAAATATAGAATTCCACATCTATTAACTGATGTAAAGTAAGGGAGATTGTTAATGATTAAAATTTTACAACTTTAACTCTTGGAAGTTGTCTTCAGATTTTTGGATTTAAAGTTGGCTTCTAACCCTTTATTTCTAAAACGACGTAAGTAATTTAACAAAGTTTCAAATAGGACGACAACAAAAATGGCTTTATTGATAGTAGATCATTTAAGAAGGCAACTTAAAGCAACAACTTAAAAATACATTCTCTTCAATTACATAATTCAATTTTATAGTGGTAAATCAATTAGGGATGTAATTATGTAGAACTATGTAATAACTATGTTATTTTATGTTGAAAAAAAATGTTTAAATAAATGAGTAAAACATTAAATTTAAATTTTCTAATTTTTTTAAAATTAGAAAATATTTTTTAATTCAAACGTCTAATAACTTAATGAAACGTATTTTACTCAGTTAAGCACTGTGTGAACCTAAACATCAAACCTTATACTCTATATTTCATAAAATAAAAGTTTTATATTTTAAAACACCAAACTCCTTTAATGTTTTAATGAAATCTACAAATATCGATCAATAATTTGTTTGTTGTGTAAACAAACAAATACAATATTTGTTGTACGAAGCCGGAAGAAATATGCAACGGAATTATCCTACATATCACATGCAAATGTGGCAAAAGAAATTAACTTAAAAAAGCCATTTCGTCATATCTGTATCTCCTCAACAGGACATGATCTATACGACTGGTTCAGAGAGCGAATTTTAGACAGCTCTGATATAAAGTGGTGCATATTATTGAATTATTAGACCCACAACTGCGAATTTTCGACTAGTAATTCAAATTATATAATTAATGGGCATACGCTTATCCGCTATGGCGTTATATTAAAATATTAATTTCGCTCTTTTTGTTTCTTGTTGAAAATATACGTTTAAGTGGATAGTCTATAGTCTAATAACTATAGTTATTCGATGCCATGTTAGTAACATTCAATATGTTTAAGATGATCTGCATTTAGCAGTAGAGAGTATCTCTCTCACAGATGGGCCAAAATTATTTCCAAACGGTTTTCTTGGATACTGGATTCATTTGCTAAATCCTCCTTTGATATTTTGATTTATGCATTTATAAACATATTATAATTTATGTAATAATTAAACTTGATCAAACTTATTAAAAGTTTCGACTTAATACATATCTTCAACAAATCTAAAAATACACAGGAACTGATTACTGTGATTTATGTTATATCCCTCTACATGTATTTTGTATGTATTAAAAATTTATTAATCGTTTTGCTATTTTTTATATTTGTTGATCATTTATAACCATTCTTAACTAGTAGTCGTTTGAGTTTCAGATATAAATGCTATAGTAGTAGCACGATCTTATGAATGTAATGATGTTTCTTACAGTTATCGTATTGATTCTGCAAGATATTAAACAAATTTGCGCTCGTCATGCTGATCAGGATAAGCCTGTCGTTTTTATTCAGGTATGTAAAAAATTAATGTACTTATTTGTATCATATTTTTATTATTGCAACTTATTTGGAATAAAGTTTATACCTAACAAAATATATCAAGTTAGCGTTTAACAGCTGCTATCATTTTTAGGGCAAAATATGATTTTAGAAGATAAAGGCATCAGCAATTGAGGTCATTTAAGCCTGACTTTTTTATTTTGGAATAAAACAGACTTATCAAATAATCCAAATATTTTTGCAACAGTTCTCACCGAAAGCATCAGTACTAAAGCTGAAATTAATAAGGTACTAAGAATTAATAAAGATCCAAACTAAAAGTAATTGCCATCGAACAAATATCAAAATTTTAAGAACAAAAAATTATCGAATTTTAGTCGTTCACCAAGAAAATGTTCAAAGATAATCATAATGAGAACAATGATATTGTCAAAAATTTTATATTTAGAGATGTTGTAGACAACAAAAAATATTGCTTTTCGATTTATATAATAATATGTTTAGGCATTGCTGTAAATATAACGCGTTTTAACTGTCGATTTGAGATTTAACTCTTGATTTTGCTTAGGAAATCATAGCCGCAGCTTTTAAGACTTGAACATATCGTTTGGTAAAAAATTATTGTTCTTTTAGGTTTGAAAATTAGTCCTCTTATTATCATCACAGTTAGGGATTTATCGTCTAAATCATTGCTATAAGCTATTGATGTATATGATGACTTATACATCAGCAATACATCTTGAATAGATTTTACAACGTGATCAGTTTAGGATCGACGAAGTTAATCGATTATGCACGCGATATTAGTTATTACTTATTATTAAAGGGAAGATATGGATGATTTTGTGCAACCATACAGAGGGATGTATCTTCTAAATTATTGCTATAATCTATTGACGTATATGATGTCTTATACATCAGCAATACATCATGCATAGATTTTACAACGTGATCAGTTTAAGATCGACAAAGTCAATTGATTATGCAGGCGATATTAGTGGTACGAAACCGAGTATACGAACAATTTTCTAACCAATGCTCATTGTACGCTATTTTTATAGATTTTAATTGTGTATTTTATTCGGTTGATAGAGGTGCATTGCAAGGCGCCCTATTAAGCCCCGTTTTTTAGCTTTTCTTAGGGCGACTAAAAGAACAAACCCTGAACATCGATACAGTACTTTATGCATACTATCTTGTTATTTTATTATTTTATGTAAAACCATTAACGGCGATTACGATCATACAAGACTAGAACCTGATTAAATTTATGTGTTCAAGCTTTAACGTTTTTTTGAAACTAAAGTTTATGGAAAACACAATAAATTGCAAAGCAAAAGTTCTCCAGCATATATTAAAAATAAATTGAGATACCCGAATTGGGACAAACGACCACTAATATGGCGAGTATTATCTATTAATGAATATCACGATAAACTATGTAGCATAAAAATACATTTACATACTCGAGGGATTACGTATGTGCGTACTTTATAGAGAAAAATGCTTATCTTTGGTTCATGTGTTTTAATGGAAAGTTCCAAAAATGAGTCTCCGGAAGATTAATATCACTTAACGGTTTACGCAAATCAACAACAGGAATAAATCAGAAGAATGCTATGAATCAAAAATGAATCAATAAAAATGTACTCCATCAAAGTATGCTCAAAAGTTTTCGCAGCCTGAATGCATTTTAGGGTTCAAAATAACTCTTTATTATTAAAACTACCCTGTTATTGTATCGACAATAATATTTATTATTTATTATAAAATAAATCTAATATAAAATAATATTATTATAACATTATAATATTATTAATATTATTAATATTATCTAATATTACTGAAGAGTGAACCCGCTTCATCATCGGGTGCCCCTACGTCTTTCGACAACGTGACCTTGTGACTTTGACGTGTGTTTACAGAGAAGTCAAGAGAGAGTGCATGCTCAAGGTTTGAACCCCGTTCAAACCTCGAGCATGTAATAAACCTCTAATAATCAAATTATTAGATTTATAAAATCTAATTTATTATATTTATTATGTGTAACGTATTGAGATGACTATCTTTCAAATATTACACTATGTTATCGTTTAATT
The DNA here is from genome assembly GCA_012934845.2 of Pomphorhynchus laevis. Taxonomy (NCBI): domain Eukaryota; kingdom Metazoa; phylum Acanthocephala; class Palaeacanthocephala; order Echinorhynchida; family Pomphorhynchidae; genus Pomphorhynchus; species Pomphorhynchus laevis. Next base: position 46,224 of record WNNJ02000217.1, on the reverse strand, counting down.
TACTACATATTTAGATCTTTATAGAACAAATTCATATAATCAGTTTTAATATCATATTTAGTGTTTTAAAAATATGTTCAAGTTTAGAAAAATACAGAGTTGTTATATTATGAAAATACAATATTTGAATTGTAAATTTCAATTTAAATAATTATTCACAATGTATTTTACTGTTCGCTATTTCTAAGATAAATATCCACGAAATATCGAGTAAGAAATAATTAAATATCGAGTAAAAAATATTGATTTAGATATCAAATATATTATTATGGATTAATAATATATTACGGATTTTAAAAGTTAAAAATATAGATTTTAATAAAGGCACGTGTGTTATTATCGGTCTAACCACATTCTTCGGTAGCTATAAAATACCCTTAGTAAGAACAAATACGTTTAATGGTAGTCCCTAATATTTTACAACACCGTAATTGACTATAGAGGAGAGTTTTTACTGTACAGATGTTTAAGCAGCCCTATGCTGCCAAATTTATTTGCCATGAGATTTTTATGGAGATTAAGGAACTCTTACAAATCAACTAAAGAAATTTTGCCCTACGTAAGCGATATCAATTATACATATTTGCAATCTTTATTTCGTATCTCGGAATGGACGTTTAATGTTCATATTGCGATAATTAAATGCCTTTAAAAGAAAATTTAGCTCTGTTAGTTAACAATTAATACATCATTGCCCTAATTAACTTATCGACTACTTGTTTATGAGATTTAAAGTACTGAAACGATTTTTGTATTGCTTATAATAGCCAAGTGCTATTTAAATAGACAAATGATCAGTAAGGATCATTCGGTCATATGATTTCTGCTTCAAATCATCGTAATAGCATTATGCACACGCACAAACCTGTTCGACTCAATTATACATCTTCAGAATTAAAGTTGATCGTTTTATATATTCTGATATTTGTAAATTACAAGTTTTCAATAATAAATTTATATTTTGATCTAAAATTTTCCGTATTTCTACATTTTCTCTTGAAAAATCTACTATTTTAATGTTTCGTTTGTAAATCTAACAAAATCATTTGCATTCAGTTTACCGATACACACTTGTCTAATTTTCACGATCCATCCAGAATATCGGATTTGAGAGTCCTTATTAAAACCCGGATTTCGGTAATTCAGCCGGATATTGTGATATTATCAGGTATTTAGGCGATATATATATTTTAATTTTATTTTATTATTTTTGTGGCAACTTATCAAACCTTATTGTTATTACAAATATGGATAGAATTCGAAAATAAATAGCTTTTAATTCCAATTGTATTTGTTCTCTTTCATCTATGTTTAGTTTGCATTAGTGCGTATAAACGATTTATAAGACATCAGCAAAGATTATTTCTAATTTCCAGTATCATTAATCCTTCCAAATTCATATTATGTTTCGTAACCATCATTTTATTGAAACAGTGCCGACCAAAAGTCACAAAGGTTTAGGCCAGTTCTATTTTGGTGCGATAGTTTCAAAATTACAATTATTGTGAAATCAAATAGTTTTAATTTTTTTATTAAATTGATGAATGTAAAATTACAATTCAGACAACCTGGCTAGTTAAACCGTCTTAAGTTGCTCGAATGATGGATATAATTTTGGGTGGAATGTTCTCACCCTTCAAAGGTTTCCAGAATGCAAACCATTTTATACAATTGAATGCAAAATTAAAGTTTTTGATGCAGAAAATGGTGAGTTGATTACAATTTACAAAATACAAATACAGTTGTATTTTTTCTTTTATCGGTTTGCGAAGCAATCGCCAACTGATCAGTATATGATCAGAACATCTACGGCCATGCATGAACGCTGCTTATTTTTCTCAGGTTATTTGTACTCTATATTCTTGCAGTCATGATTAAATTATTTTCATAAGCACTTCTCTACGATCATCAGCAAATTTGGTAATAATTTGGTAATACTGGGTATTACCAAATTTTGTTGATTGAAATGAAAATCGTTTTCTTTCGGACACGACGGTATGCAATCGGTTAGCTTCATATCGTTGTGTGGAGGAAATGTAAGCTCCACCGGCTTTGATGGTATTTACAGAGAGCCTGACGCCTTTTCACCTTTAAATATCTAGTTTATATTTATGCAACTTTTTGATGATCAATTTTTGTTTATTGAATTTTGGAAGCAGGATCAAAAAATAAAACATTTATTTTTAATATTTCTCAAATTTTTGTTAGATTCATCAGAAAAACACTGATGATATATTTTTCTGATGATGCTAACAGAAGTTAGCGAAATATAATAATTAAAAGTTTTACTTTTTGATCCTGCTTCCAAAATTCAACAAAGAAAAAGTAACCATCATAATCAAATATTTAAAATCTTTTAATTATAAAGTTCGTTTTAAGGTGCAATTTATGAACAATTTAAAATGCAATTTTACTTGATGCGAATTTGACAATTCACATATTGGAACCAAAACATAATTTATATTTTAATATAAATTAAATATTTTAAATATTTTAATCAATTAAATACCATAAGTTGGCGATTCAAATAATTATATAAAATTTATACTTATACAACTTTAAGTTAGACTAGGTTTCTTGCCAGGCAAAATAATTTTAAAGAATTATTGGGGCTGGATCAAAGAAAGAAGAAATTATTTTTGATATTTTGCTAACTTCTGTTAGCATCTTCAGAAAATTACGTAAATTTCTGAAGATGCTAACAGAAGTTAGCGAAATATCAAAAAAATTCTCTTTTCTTTGATCCAGCCCCAATAATTATTTATCAATAATGGATCATCATCAACTATTTGAAATAATTTTAGATAATTGTGAAGATTTTGTGATAATTATTGCCAAGATAAAACCAAGTACTTTTTTAGAAAAAAAAAGTACTTGGTTTTAAAGTAAAAAGTATAAAAAGTACAAGGATTCAATTGCAAGCTCTTGGTAAATTGTTAATGTCAAACTCATTGAATTGAAGAGTGTGTCAGGTTATCATATAGGGCTAATCGAATCTAAACTCACAGAATTGATAACACAATACCAGCTTGTTCATAGCCTTTTACCGATTTTTTTAACTTTTACAGAATATTGACAAACAAAACTCGCAGATGAGACCCATTATTGCTAGTCTTGCATCGTTTGCTCACAAACTTAGCCAAGGCTATCAGAATTGGCTATAGTATCTGTTATACAATTAACGATAACTTTATATTCTATAAAATTATTAAATCCTAAATAACGAGCATTTTTATTTTCGTAAAAATAATAATCCGTTAAAATATAAGAAATACCGTTTGATATGCATTAATGCGTTGCCGTTGTACATCCAATGCGAATCTGACTTTTAAAAAGTCATGTATAAATTTAAGATTTATAATTATTTTTATATTTTTTTGTATACATGTTGTTTGACCATCGATGTTATATTTACCTAGATATAATTAATGTTGTTTTAATTATATCTTCTGTTAATATGTTATTTCTGTATTTACATACCACAAATGCTAAAATTAAAATATGTAACATTACGGTGTCCATAAAAAAACTTCGATTTTCCAAAAAAGAAATTCTTTTTTCATCGTAATATAATATAGTACTCAGTTATGATATCATCAAAAAATCAGCAGTTAATCAGCCCCTAAGTTGTAAGTTTTATTGAATTCATTTGTATTCGTTTGAATTTATTCAATTCAAATAATATTCCATTAATAAATGTTTATTTTAAATATTTGATGCTGATCTATTATTGATAAATAATTATTGGAGCTGAATCAAAGAAAAGAGGAAATTATGTTAATTTCCTCTTTTAATTATGCTAAATCATCTTCACACATCTGTAAAATAAAAAATACAAATTACATTAAATTCGAAGTTAAAATTAAAATATGTAACATTACGGTGTCCATAAAAAAACTTCGATTTTCCAAAAAAGAAATTCTTTTTTCATCGTAATATAATATAGTACTCAGTTATGATATCATCAAAAAATCAGCAGTTAATCAGCCCCTAAGTTGTAAGTTTTATTGAATTCATTTGTATTCGTTTGAATTTATTCAATTCAAATAATATTCCATTAATAAATGTTTATTTTAAATATTTGATGCTGATCTATTATTGATAAATAATTATTGGAGCTGAATCAAAGAAAAGAGGAAATTATGTTAATTTCCTCTTTTAATTATGCTAAGTCATCTTCACACTGGTTAATTCTTCACATTAGTTAATTCTAATGATTTAAATGTAAATCCAACATATGAACGTAGTGAGTTGAGTTTAGAAACAATTATTACAAGTCACTGTTCTATAATGGATAAAAAGGGTATAAAGGTTGAATTAGATAATAAAACTATACCTATATTATATTGGAATCCAAAATTACATAAAAATCCAATAAAACCTAGTTCATATGTAGTGCGTTTAAATGTACATTAAAACCACTTTCTGTCTATATGAATAAAATACTTAAAGTAATTAAAGCACATTTTAAAAAATATTGCAAGGTAATCGAAATTAATACTGGTATAAAACACTATTTCAGTATTAATTCTACAAAAGAATTTTTAGAACAGACAAAAGGAATAAATTTTCAAAATATAAATACATACGATTTTAGTACGCTTTATACAAATCTAGATTTAGTAGATATTAAAGAAGCGTTAGTAAAATTAATTAACCTTATATTCGGAAAAAGATATACATATATATGTTATAATAATTATAACGCCTATCTAACAAAAATTAAACCATCAAATAAATATAAATATATGGATAAAATTGAATTAATAGAATCCTTAAATATTTTGATAAATCAAAATTATTTAAAAGTAGGGACATCTATATTTAGACAAGTAAAAGGTGTTCCAATGGGTGGTAATAGTAGCCCAATTATAGCTGACTTGTTTTTAAGCTTTATAGAATATGAATTTGTTCATAACTGTGTAAAAACTAAATCTAAACAATATAAATATATGAAATATATGTTTCGATACATTGATGATATATGTGTATTTAATAATTTTTATTCAATTAGTGAGCACATTTATCCAGAAAGCCTTATTCTTAACAAAACCAATATTAATGATAAAGAAGGTGTATATCTAGATATGAACATTAAATTAACATTAACTAAAACTACTATTAATTTATATCGTAAAGATGACATATTTAAATTTACAAGAAACATATTTTTGCATGAGCATTCATGCATACCATATAATATAAAATATAATACATTAAATAATGAAATTTTAAGAATTGCAACAATATGTAATGATATTGGCTTTCTTCAAAATCATTTAAATAATTTAATAGATACATATTTTAAACTAGGTTACTATAAAAATAACATCAAGCAGAAAATAGTAAAATATATAAATCAACACAATAATATAAAGAATAAATTTAAACTCTTAAGTGGCAAATTTTTATGGATGGATAATAAATAATATACTTTGCATTAGAATAAGATACTAGATAGTTATTTCAGAGGAAATACATCATTAGCATGTATTTGGCCCCGCTGCTATTTTGGGTAGAGGAGTTAGGGGCCGAAACCTGATAGCATAGCAGTTCCTCCTGATGACCTCTAATTCTTATTCTGATACAACGTCTGTTATTTATTAGTCAATTCATAAAAATGACGTTTATTTTAAATTTTATTTTTTATTTTATTTTTTTAACTTGATTTAAATTAGAAAATCTAAAAACAATTTTTAATTTTATTATTTAATTATTAAATTTTGATTTAGCATTATTATGTTTTGTTTATTTTATAATTATATTAAATACGTAGACTCAGTTAGCTGATTTAATTATTTAATTTAGTGTTTTAAAAATTTTTAAATGTCTTTTCGGATCCTTCTTCTTTGCAACTGATTGTAGGATTCATCTCTTTGATGAATATCGCTTCAAGAATTAGTAAATTCATAACATTTAAATTAGATAACTTGCCATTGAATTTAATTTGTATTTTTTATTTTACAGATGTCTGAAGATGATGACAAGATTAAAATATCGTTAGAAATTTTTGCGCTTTTTATTGTGCTGCCAAATGGTACTCTTTTCATGTTTTGAATATTAACTGATGTTATATGAAGAATATCATAATATACTTTGCGTTAAAAATTACTTCTTGAAATTGTTAAAAGCTTTAAATTATATTTTTAAGTCAAATTCTCAAATTGCATTACGTGAACAAAGTTTTTAAGGTGATATTACCGACAGCTTTAACAAACGTCATCGTGGTACTCAAATCGAGACAGAGTGGCAAGCTTATAACTCTTTGTTAAATGAAAATAGTAACCAGCCTTGGTATGATGTAAGAGGAAATCATGGTATGTGTTTTAACCTAGTACTACTTTGTACTTGTCCTTTTTATTTATTAGATGTATTCAATGTTAAAAACTGGCATAGTCCGTCAAATCTTTACAGGTACCAAGGAGCATAGTTTGTCGCTATTGATTTTAAATAAAAAGTTTTTAAATCTGCAAGAATACCAAATTGATAGTGCCATAAGTATCTATAAAAAACGGATGGATATTTTAAAATAATTCGTGAATCTAATTTTCATACATTGTAAGATTCAATTAAAGAACTTAATAAAAAAGAATTAAGGAATGATACCAAGTGTATACAATTATTATTCTAACCTTTTGTCATTTCAAGTTCATAAATATTGCTTAATGATTTGTATTAACATTTTTAAGGATTTAAAATTTTTCATTTAATTTTTGACATCTTCATTATTTAGATAAAATTATATACTTTTTACTTTTATAGGTTTCAATGTCGATTTAATAATGTATGGTTTAATGTTCAATATATTTTTTCATTGCTTTTGTTGCATTCATTGATCGGCTCTTATTACACAAACCACCTCTATCGGTTAGCAGCATAAAATGTACAACTTTGAGGGTGTAACAAGTTTATACATAATTCATAATATTTAATAAATATTATGACATTAATATATATAAACATTTATCAATATTGATATTTTAGCGTACGATTTAACTATATACTGAATCAACATAAATTGTTATGATATTAACTATAGAAATATCATGTATTCCTGTGTATAATTTTATAAATTGTTTTAATTTTATATTTTGATAATGAGTTCTATAAAACATTGAATAGTAGTTTTGAAAGATTAAGTTAGAAATTTTTAATAATACAACATAAAATATTTAATAATGCAATATTAATTAATTTTACCAACTCATAATTTTTATTTATAATAATTTATAATGCTATAATTAAATATTTAATTGCTATTAATATTTTTCGTAAAACATGTAAGCCAGACGCGAAAGAATGACGAATGCCGTTTCGTCATCACAATGACTCATCAGTGCCAGATCCCTCCCACTACTGGATGCAGAGGAGGACTGGCTAACGGCCAATGAATGAATCAATGTGAATGATGTACTAGAAACTTTTCTAGTAACATCATAGAGTACTAAATCTGTGCTACAGCTTCACCGAGAAATTCACGCGGAATGAGAACAAGAAATTCACAAGAAATTCACGCGGAATGGTTTCACTCTTCTATTAATTGTATTTGATTGCATCTGTGAGCTGAAATTTTTCCGATTGTGGCACGATATTATCCTCACAAGTATTGATCTTATTTTTGATACAGCAGGACGCTACTAATCAGTCTGGGTGGGTCTCATCAGCTGCTGACCCAGACCTACATTTCACGTTTCGACCCTTATTATCTGCTTTCTCCGTTGACTGATGCTGATCGGATTTGAACTCAGGACGTCTGTATCGCGATTCAATGCTACACCCACTCAGCTGGCTGCTCCAGTGGTGTAGATATACATTTCTGTATATTACTTTTGGTAGGGGATCGTATTCTAACGATCTATTAGAAACCTACCCGATGTGTGTGATCCGCTAGCCGGATCACGCGTATTTCATGCTGCCACTTGCAATGATAGTTTTTAGTTGTATTTGATTGCATCTGTGAGCTGAAATTTTTCCGATTGTGGCACGATATTATCCTCACAAGTATTGATCTTATTTTTGATACAGCAGGACGCTACTAATCGGTCTGGGTGGGTCTCATCAGCTGCTGACCCATACCTACATTTCACGTTTCGACCCTTATTATCTGCTTTCTCGGTTGACTGATGCTGATCGGATTTGAACTCAGAACGTCTGTATCGCGATTCAATGCTACATCCACTCAGCTGGCTGCTCCAGTGGTGTAGATATACATTTCTGTATATTACTTTTGGTAGGGGATCGTATTCTAACGATCTATTAGAAACCTACCCGATGTGTGTGATCCGCTAGCCGGATCACGCGTATTTCATGCTGCCACTTGCAATGATAGTTTTTAGTTGTATTTGATTGCATCTGTGAGCTGAAATTTTTCCGATTGTGGCACGATATTATCCTCACAAGTATTGATCTTATTTTTGATACAGCAGGACGCTACTAATCGGTCTGGGTGGGTCTCATCAGCTGCTGACCCATACCTACATTTCACGTTTCGACCCTTATTATCTGCTTTCTCGGTTGACTGATGCTGATCGGATTTGAACTCAGAACGTCTGTATCGCGATTCAATGCTACATCCACTCAGCTGGCTGCTCCAGTGGTGTAGATATACATTTCTGTATATTATTTTGGTAGGGGATCGTATTCTAACGATCTATTAGAAACCTACCCGATGTGTGTGATCCGCTAGCCGGATCACGCGTATTTTATGCTGCCACTTGCAAGACGTCTGTATCGCGATTCAATGCTACACCCACTCAGCTGGCTGCTCCAGTGGTGTAGATATACATTCTGTATATTACTTTTGGTAGGGGATCGTATTCTAACGATCTATTAGAAACCTACCCGATGTGTGTGATCCGCTAGCCGGATCACGCGTATTTCATGCTGCCACTTGCAATGATAGTTTTTAGTTGTATTTGATTGCATCTGTGAGCTGAAATTTTTCCGATTGTGGCACGATATTATCCTCACAAGTATTGATCTTATTTTTGATACAGCAGGACGCTACTAATCAGTCTGGGTGGGTCTCATCAGCTGCTGACCCAGACCTACATTTCACGTTTCGACCCTTATTATCTGCTTTCTCGGTTGACTGATGCTGCTCGGATTTGAACTCAGGACGTCTGTATCGCGATTCAATGCTACATCCACTCAGCTGGCTGCTCCAGTGGTGTAGATATACATTTCTGTATATTACTTTTATTACTCTTCTATTAATATTTAATTAATATTTTATGTTAATGTTTTATTTTATATTAATGTTCTAAATTGGGGTTTATTATGTCAATTCTTAGGATATTTTCGTCGAAACCGTCCTCAACTGATAGACGATTGAACCAAGTCGTGATAGAAGCAAATAATAAAACCTATTTTGTTACAACAATAGATACAACTCTAGAGCCTGGAATTGGTGCCTCAATGAATTTCTTTGGATTTATACCTGATGTACGTGTCAAACGCTTGTACGTATAATGAATATGATAATATTCATATATATATATATATATATATATATATATATATATTACGATTGAAATCGAAATCCAATGAACAGTGACTGTGATTTATTAGAAAAGCTTTCGGCTTTTGTAAGCCTTCTTCAGTTCAATCTGAAATATACATATGCACAATACAATGTCTGCAATATAACAAAAACACAAATCAAGTATCAAAACACAAATATACAGTTCATGTGCTAAGGTAAGTGACAGTCATTATATGTATTTAGGTGTAAATCTGTCATAAGTTGCGCTATCCAGAACTGTTCCCTATTTCTCCTCGCAGTTACGTTAGGCAATTCATCCTCTAAAACCATAACGCTCATTGTATGCCCAGGGTGTTCAATGGAATGATTAGCTGCACCATCCCTACCAGTTCGTCTAGCTCTAACGTCGCAACGTCTAGTATTCATACGAATATTAAGTTGATGTCCTGTTTCTCCGACATACTGAACCGGACATTCTAGTATATTTGTGTTTGTGTGCTGAATGTCCGGTTCAGTATGTCGGAGAAACAGGACATAATCATTCCATTGAACACCCTGGGCATACAATGAGCGTTATGGTTTTAGAGGATGAATTGCCTAACGTAACTGCGAGGAGAAATAGGGAACAGTTCTGGATAGCGCAACTTATGACAGATTTACACCTAAATACATATAATGACTGTCACTTACCTTAGCACATGAACTGTATATTTGTGTTTTGATACTTGATTTGTGTTTTTGTTATATTGCAGACATTGTATTGTGCATATGTATATTTCAGATTGAACTGAAGAAGGCTTACAAAAGCCGAAAGCTTTTCTAATAAATCACAGTCACTGTTCATTGGATTTCGATTTCAATCGTAAAATAAATATTTCGAAAGTATTCCAGAAATGGGATCTCGTGTGCGGTTCAACAGTAGCATAGAATATATATATATATATATATATATATATATATATATATATATATATATATATATACAAAAATATTTAAATTAATTTATGCTATTATGAAATAATATATTTAAATGAAGATCATTTACCCAAATGTTTATCTGACACTGAATTAGTGCATAATCAGTGTTGTCGTTATAAATAAAAAAAACATTAAAAAGTTAAAAATTTAATTAAATTCAAGTAAAAATTCAAATAAAAATACCTAAAATTCTAATTAATTTTGGTAAAATTTCACATTCAAAACTTTATGAAGTGATGATAAAACCAAGAGATAAATTTTATTAAAATTAATAAAGCATCAAATTACTCAGCCTTTTATAAATTTAATATTGAAGATAAAATGTTTAATTTAAATAATAAAAAGTTAAAAAAACAGGTCAAGGTCTAATTTAAGCAAAAAATCAAATTAAAAATAAATATAAATACTAAAATTCAATTTTAGTAAAAATTCAATTTTAAAATATTAGACAATAATGTTAGAACCGGCTAGGTCCATTTTTCACATTATGTGAAAAATGGTCCTTTTTTCACATAAATGTTTTACCCCTAAAATGAAAATAAAACGTTCCCCTAACCTTTATCTGAATAGTAAATAACTGTTCAAATGTTGAAGGGGCTGTCTTAAATGTTCCATCGCAAAGTAGAATGTTTGATATTTCAAGATGAGAGATGTTTGCTTCAGTTGTAAAGATTACGACCCTATCCTTATCTTTAACTCCACTATCAAAAAATAAAAACTTCTTATTATCTGTAGTAGTTTGGAGCTCCAAAGGAATGTCGTAATCTTTTACTGTTGTAAAGTTGTTTTTCCTTCTTTCATCTGTTACATAGCTATTAAGTTTCTTCAAATTTAGAGGAACCTTTATAGTTTGATTATCCTTTATAACATTTAGGACTACATTCCTTGATGATTCGTTTGAATTCAAAGCCCTGGTCCTTATTTTTTCTTTGAGAAGTGTTCGATGATATTTAACTTCATCTCTTAGATGGTTATGAACACCTACTACATCCCACAATACATTCCCAATATCCGTCTTCAATATTGAGTTACACCCTCGCTTATTGCAGCGCCAATGCTTCTTGCCCAACTCGGTCTTTGTGTAATTGTAGAAATAGCCTTCATAAGCTATTTTATCACCTCCTCTATTGCTCTTTATTATTTTTCCAGTGAGATTTATTTTCATTTTAGGGGTAAAAAATTTATGTGAAAAAAGGACCATTTTTCACATAATGTGAAAAATGGTCCTAACGGTTAGAACCAAGAGATATATTATAAATCAAAAAAATCAAATTAAAATTACCCAGCCTTTTATAATTATAAACAGCTGGGTAATTATAAAATTAGAAATTATAATTATAAATTATAATCATAATTTTAAAATTATTTTTTATTATAATCAGCTTTGATTATAATCAGTTTTGCTTTAATAGTATCGTTAATAGCGTCGAATTGCGTCAAAAGAGCAATTTTCTTAAGTGTCAATATTTTGACTACTGCAACCTTGTCAAGGCACTGTAAATGTGAAATTGTAATATAAATTTAGGACTCACAATAATATAATTATTGAAGATAATTATCAAAGATATGATCTAATATTTATAATAATATTATTAATATATTATATTATTCATAATATAATGATATCTAATAACAAAGATATGATCTAATATTTATAATAATATTATTAATATATTATATTATTCATAATATAATGATATATAATATTTATAATATGAAATGCTAGCATTTAAATGCTTTTTATGTTATCAACGTATTTATATATAATAGTTTATGTTAAATTTTGTGTAATTATTTATTAATTAAATGTAAATGTGAAATTGTAATATAAATTTAGGACTCACAATAACATAATTTAGTTAATATTTAATGAATATCAATCTAATATTAATTATAACAATCAAATAATTATAATATTCATTATTATTCAAATAATATTTTATGTTTTAGTTCATATTAATTCATATTTAAAATTTATAGATCATTAATTCATTATATTCTTATAATGAATATAATATTATTATATTATATTATTATATGCTACTTTGTGATTTTTCTTCAATCATATAATTGTTTAGAGGTTTATGAATGAATTAAATGACTACGTGGAGAAGGCAAGTAAAATGGCAACCGGTGGACCTCCTGTATTTATTGGGCATCATCCACTGGCTTTTATTCACATTAATCAGCATAAAAGTTTAAAAGAGATATTAAGGTATTTGTTTGCTAATAATTTGGAACATTTCAGTATTCAGCATTCAGTATATTGAAATTTCACATCATTCTGTGCAATTTGAGATTGTTTATGACACTTTGCTATTAAGTGTCAACGCTATTTACATGTGTGGTCATTTACATACTATGAGCAACTTGGTTCCTCAAATGTATTATAAGCACAATCCAAAATTAATTGAATTGGAACTTGCAGACTGGAAATATCAACGAAAGTAAGACAAATTGTGTTCATTTCTTACTATTTGTTCATAAGGTATCGCATCTGTGTTTGGGACAAAGGTCTGTTTGCATTTGCGGACATACACGCTGCAGACGAAATTGCCGTCATTGTTACTAGTCCTAAGATGCCTGGTTTGGTGTTGCAGCGAGAATTGGATGAGCTAAACAACATGAAATTTGATGAATTTCGGTTAGATTATAAAATAAAGTTGAATGCTTTAAATTATTGCCTTAAAACGAAACTTTTATTTTATCTTCCTTTTTTGCTTATTTCAAAGAATTATGTTGATGTACAAAACCATTACGTGTTTAAAGACCTTCCATTAAATATTTTTGAGCATTTGCTTTTATCTTTAAACTTTCTTTGCTAATAAAAATTTTTGTTTATAATATCTAATATTAAATATTCGAGATTAATATATTTTAATTTAATTAAAGGTAATGTAACATTTAAACACCCTAGTTTTTTTTCATGATAATCTGCAAATGTATAAATATTTGGATGTATTATAACATTGATACAATATATAAGAATATATCTAATATTTATTATAATATTATTAATATATTATTCATAATACAATGATATCTAATATTTATAATATGAAATGCTAGCATTTAAATGCTTTTTATGTTATCAACGTATTTATATAATATTAATATAATATTTTATTATATGTTAAATTTTGCGTAATTATTTATTAATTAAAAACTAATTTAACTTGATTACATCTGTGAGCTGAAATTCTTCTGATTGTGGCACGACATTATCCTCACAGGTATTGTTCCTATTCTTGATACAGCAGGACGCTACTAATCAGTCTGGGTGGGTCTCATCAGCTGCTGACCCAGACCTACATTTCACGTTTCGACCCTTATTTTCTGCTTTCTCCGTACACTGGTGCTGATCGGATTCGAACTCAGGACGTCTGTATCGCGATTCAACGCTACATCCACTCAGCTGGCTGCTCCAGTGGTGTAGATATACATTTCTGTATATTGCTTTTGGTAGGGGATCGTATTCTAACGATCTATTAGAAACCTACCTAGTTGTGTGATCCGCTAGCCGGATCACTGATTTTTCATGCTGCCACTTGCAATGAATGTTTTTAATTTAACTTGATTACATCTGTGAGCTGAAATTCTTCTGATTGTGGCACGACATTATCCTCACAGGTATTGTTCCTATTCTAGATAGGAACATCTATTCTAGATAGGTCTGGGTAAGCAGCTGATGAGACCCACCCAGACTGATTAGTAGCGTCCTGCTGTATCAAGAATAGGAACAATACCTGTGAGGATAATGTCGTGCCACAATCAGAAGAATTTCAGCTCACAGATGTAATCAAGTTAAATTAAAAACATTCATTGCAAGTGGCAGCATGAAAAATCAGTGATCCGGCTAGCGGATCACACAACTAGGTAGGTTTCTAATAGATCGTTAGAATACGATCCCCTACCAAAAGCAATATACAGAAATGTATATCTACACCACTGGAGCAGCCAGCTGAGTGGATGTAGCGTTGAATCGCGATACAGACGTCCTGAGTTCGAATCCGATCAGCACCAGTGTACGGAGAAAGCAGAAAATAAGGGTCGAAACGTGAAATGTAGGTCTGGGTCAGAAGCTGATGAGACCCACACAGACTGATTAGTAGCGTCCTGCTGTATCAAGAATAGGAACAATACCTGTGAGGATAAAAACTAATTATTTAAAATTATTAAATATTTTTTATTTGATGTATAATATTTATTTAACAAATAAATTTATGTTTCTTATAAAAATAAATATTTTTTCTTATCGAATAACCAATGAGCAATTGTATCTTTTTAGTTTGCTGGTGTTTTCATTCACAAGTCCAGTATATTCTGTCTCTGTAATGGTTGACAATAACATCATGATGAATTGCAAACAATTATATAACAAGCATCCACTTTGGTCGGCAAAATGGACAAATTCAGTTGACATATCTGGCAGGAATCACCAACTCCAAGTGAATGTTAAGGTTGTTATACTATTGTAACTATAATTACAAATATTAACTTATAATAAATGGAAATTAATATGAACCATTTCATTTATTGTTTGCTAACTGATTGCAATGTATTTTAGCAATTTCTTGTTTGATTTACGTAGTAATCACATTTTTACTTTATCTTTTATTTTAAATTTATATAGCATAAATTTAAAATATATTTTCTTATACATTCATTTATTTTTGTATTTAATAAATTAAATCTATCGTAACTTAATTGATGCTTTTTACGAATTGTTGAGTTATATTTGGGTCTATCTGGATTACGAATCCTATCGAAATTTTCATGTTCGTAGCACATAAAGAATTATGTATCGATAGTAAGATATTAATATCCAACAATATTACGAATTTTATATTATTTATAAAATCTTATTCTGTTCACAAGAATAAAGTTCTGTGGATCATATTTTTTTATTTACAAAATATACAAGTAATAATATATTTATTTTGAAATAAATAAATTTCTTTTATTTAATGAATAAAATAGAATATGATTATTCAAATGGGTAAATATTTATGTTTAATTATCATTTAAAATAATAATTAAACAGAATTAAATTATTATTAAAATAATAATTGAATAAGTAACTGATTAATAATTATAAACATTATTATAAATAATTAGATACTTATGAATAAATAAATAATTAATAATTAGATAAAAATGATTATTTAAAATTGATTATTTTAATTTTTAATTGAAAATAATTATGTCGATAATTATTTACACGGTCAAGTAATTATTATAAATTATATAATTATATATTTTTATAATTAAATTATAATTAAATTTTTATATAATATAAATTTAATACTATTCATAATACTTTAATGTTAAAATATTGTCCTGATTGTTAAATACTTAAATTTGAGATAAATTAACATACAATCTAAGATTCATACACTTAAACAATGCTTGACACTTGATATTGCGGATTAGGCATCTATTCAATGGACTTATTTTACATTGCTTTTTGGACTTGAAAACAATCAATCAGCCGTCCAGCAAATTACACGACGAGCAACGAGCATCGAGCAGCGATATTTCTACCTACATTGACATTCTCTAAACATTACACTGATAAATACATTACAAACCTACAACGACAATTGCAATATTTCTCTTGTCAAGTTATAAGTAAATCTTATAGCTTACACTTACTAAACGAAATATGATAAGACGACCAAGAAAATATGTCGATCGATCTACTGTTGCAGAAAATTTGGCTATCATGGGGAAGTTGAAACAACTTCGTCTAGTGGAATTGATTCCTGAATGTCGCAAACGCGGATTAAACTATATCGGTCCAAAAGCTGAACTTATAAATCGATTAAGTAATTATATTTTACTTTCAACCAACACAAACCGAAAGAACGTTACTGATTCTACATCCTATATAAATGGTTCAAATACGATATGTCAATTAACTCCACATTATAAAATATTAATCAGTTTTCAGATAATGAAAACTGTCCCGTTCCGACTCAGATGTATCTTAAAGAAGGATCTTAAAACCACAGAACAATACACATATAGATACGCCAATGTGTTCTATTATTGAGAACTCAGTAAACTTTAAAAACCAATCACGATCTTCAATCGATGTATTAGATAATATATATATATATATATATATATATATATATATATATATATATATATATATATATATATATATATATATATATATGTTCCCATAGAACTCAGGAAAGATAATTTAGTAAACATTACGGAGCCAGCAAACTCCGAATTAGATTTAAATGTCACGTTGGCTTCAAAGACTCCTTATATCGCTAGATCCTCTTAACTTGATGGTGGGAGATCACATGTCGTAAGAACGTTTAAGAATTCATCTAGAAGATTGTCGTATCGCGACAAGAGTAAATCGCCAAACGCATCATCAACTAACAATATTCACCAATCAGCAGATTCATCACTGTTGCCTATGTGTGATTCTATTCATCGAGCTGCAAGCAAACCGCATCGTTTTCCTTCAAGGACACGTTACATCATGTTAAGGGGAGTACATTAATCTACATCAAGAAACATCGAAGTAAATATAAGTCATGTTATTGAATCTGCTAGGAAACTCATAATGTCTCTTTTTGAACCAAGTGAGCAATGCATTAAATCAGCTAACTGAGTCTACGTATTTAATATAATTATAAAATAAACAAAACATAATAATGCTAAATCAAAATTTAATAATTAAATAATAAAATTAATAATTGTTTTTAGATTTTCTATAATTTAAATCAAGTTAAAAAAATGAAATTTAAAATAAACGTCATTTTTATGAATTGACTAATAAATAACAGACGTTGTATCAGAATAAGAATTAGAGGTCATCAGGAGGAACTGCTATGCTATCAGGTTTCGGCCCCTATTAAATTATTTAAATGATTTTGAAGAAAGCCAATATCATTACATATTGTTGCAATTCTTAAAATTTCATTATTTAATGTATTATATTTTATATTATATGGTATGCATGGATGCTCATGCAAAAATATGTTTATTGTAAATTTAAATATAGAAGAAATCGTAATTAACGTGGTAATTAGAATAAAGCGAGGAGATACGCAAATATCACAGAATGATAAACCTAGTGAAGAACACTTAGAAATTTAGGATTTTCAGGTGGTCAAGGCGTAATGCAGAGTTCGTTGGGAAAGAGTTCACATTGTAAGCTCATGACGAATAAAAAACGTGCATACGCCTTGTTACACAGCAAAATGGTCATACCATTTCTGACAAATGCACAGAGCCTTCCTAATAAGATAGATCATTTATCTATAATGTGCAGTGTTTATTCTCTTGATATTCTATTAGTGACAGAAACGTGGTTTAACAACGTGACTTCGCAAGAATGTAATATTCCCGGATTTCTGAAGCCTTTATCGGCTCATAGAAGCAATCGGAGAGGTGGCGGGTATGTGTTTACGTTAGAAATAGTGTAAATATGTTAATCACTGAGATTAGCTCATACATTGGAGACCATATAGAATACTTAGTCTTAAACTTTTGTAAAACTATAAAAACAAGAAGCTTTCAGCTACTTGTAGTAATTCTATACCATCCTCCATCTGCCGATAAATCACAAGCTTTTGAAAAACTTTCAACGTTAGTTAACGAACTTTTATCAAACCACAGATAAGTTTTAATCGCGGGGGATTTTTATCAGCTAGATTTCGATGTTTATGCACATCAATTAGGTTTTATCCAACTTGTAGACTTTCCAACCCACGGAAAATCTACACTTGACAAAATTTATCTGAATACCGATGCTAACGGATTTGGTGGTATTAACTGTGCGCCTGTATCATCATCTGACCATTTGTCTGTAATTATCAAGCCTATAAACTCAGTAACGCGTACATTTTTATCTCGTCGTGTAGTTCAGGATCGCCGTGAACATTATCTTATTAAACTACGTAGTGAATTACTTAAATGGTTCTCTCACCCAGAAAACTGTAACGTTATTTCTCTTTATGCAATAACATCGACAATATGTGACATTGTCGAAAATTGAATACCTGCAAAGACCATAACTCTTACAAATCGCGATCCTCATTGGATGTATCATGTTCTGAAAGAGCTTCAACTGCGCCGTGATGAATCATATAAACATAAAGATTACCATTACTTTAATGAACTAAATAGGAAGCTTTCATTAAAAATTACAAAAGAGCCTCAATCTTTCGTTTTAAAACAATTAAGCAATACATCTTCGAAGTTATTTTGGAAACATGTAAAAGCATTACGTGATCATGTTTCTCAATCCAACCTTGTTACTTCGGACAATAATAATCTCTCTGATACACTCGACAGAATAAACGTATCTCTTACTAACAATTCTGAATGCAAAAGAAGTATCGAGCATATTATACCTATCAATGTAATTAACTCCACCGACGACTCTCGTATCTTCCGAAGAATTACTCAAGGATATAAATTGTTTAGCAACAAACAAAGCCAACGGTCTGGGTATACCAGTGTGGATTGTAAAATATCTTGGTGATATCTTATCGCAACATTTATCAGTAGCATTTACACAGATCTTTCAAACTGGAATCGTAAACGATTGTTTAAAATGCACAAACGTTGTTTTAATTCCTAAACAGTCCAACCCAGTAACATCAGAATGTTTCAGTTCAATATCATTGCTACCGGCCTTTCCAAAACTAATTGAAAAGGCTTTTTACCGTCGAATTTATTCGACGGCAAAAAGATAGATATCAACCAACACGCTTTTCGCCAACAAGACAATACAATGAATGCACTTATGAGAATAAATCAGTTTGCAATCAATAATCTTGATTTACGATCCCAACCTATAGTACAAGCACTTCGAATTGATTTTAGCAAAGCATTCGACACAATTGACCATTGTGTGTTATTGAATAAATTGAGGACGTTAGGTTTCTCTAAATGGCAACTAAAGTTCATTCAATCTTACCTATCTGGTAGAAGCCAAAGGATTGTACACAAAAACACGTTCTCTAAGAAATGTTTTATATATATTGGCTTACCTCAAGGGAGCTTAATCTCTCCCCTACTATTCAACCTTTTTGTACAGGACTACGACGTATCTCTAGATCATTCAATATGCGTTAAATATGCGGATGACATCACTATTCTAAATTCCGCATCAAGTGTACATATATCAAATCGCTCGCTTAAATTCGAAATTGATGAACTTCTTAAATTGTGCTCAAAAAATAGTCTGCAAATAAATAGCACGAAGTCTAAAATAGTACATTTCTGCTTATAAAGATCGTTCTCAAAACAACTTATTGATTTTGGATTTGAAAGTGTGAACAGCTTAAAGATCCTAGGAATGAGATTTAGTGACAATCTGTCATGGCACTTACATATAGATGATTTGATACGTAAATGCGCACCTCGACTATATTTTCTGTGCAAACTAAAACTACAGGGAGCGCTTTTACATCAAATCGAACAAATATATACAGCAACCGTAATTCCTTTGCTAACTTATGGATATTCTGTCCACATATCCGTAGATGTTCGTCGACTAAAAGTTATCCACAACTATGCACAACGCTTTGCGGAGAAACCATTTACATCATTAGACGATATTTTGAAGAATCTCTGTTAACGCACAGCTGGAAACGCGAAGTTGCTCGAAAGATTAGGTGCGGCAGAAAAAAATAAATAACAGAAACATCAGAAACATGCGACATACTCGTAAATACATCACAAATTCTATTAGAACACAACATATGTTGGATAGTTTCCTGCACCGTGCTATTACTTACCATAATAAAAGAATAAATCCTCAATTCATATAAAATGACAAAACTCATTTCATCTCGATGATTAACTCAATTTTCTGACAAACGCTGATTTTTCAATTTTTACATCTTTTTTGTTCTTACTCTAATTTTTACAAATCTTTTTCCTTTCTATATGAAACCTCCTGTATATGAGCTAAGATACTTGCTCTGTATTTCTTAAATAAAGTGATTTTGATTTGATTTGATGTTTACTAAATAAGAATTCATAATTATTTACGTGGTCATATAATTTGTTAAAGGAAATAATTAATAATTAATAATTATTAATAATAATAAATAATTATTATTTATTAATTTTTTTTTTTTAACAAAATGTTTATTTATTTCCAACGACATTATCTCTACAATAATAATATCATCAATACAATTATATTACAATTATATCACCACTCTACAGTGTGATAGTTCGCAGGTCGGTTTCTTGCTGATCTGGGACCGCGAATGCACATTGAAATGCATCTTGCATGTTGCAGGCTTATCTTCTCCCGTATCCGAGTCAATTCTTGTGCGTAGATAGATTCCTTCTTGACGGCCAGTTTTCTGGATAATCTTTTTATCATTGTAGATGCCGATTTGCTCTCACCTCCTAAACTTGAATATACAATAGGGGCGAAATTTGCGCGTTCTATAATATCCACCCGTTCTTGGTATTTCGAGCATTTCCGTTGTTCGTGATACTCGAAGCTTGGTGTGGTTTCCCTGGTAAGATTTGACGGAGCGAACACGTTAAAAACGCAAATGTCGAAGAAAGCTCGCTCCGAGCGTCCACCATAGAAACCACGGCAAGATATATCCAGTCGTGCTTCACGATCAGTCGTCGTTGATCTTCTCTCAAAGTGAATGCTTGGATCCACTGATCTGAGTAGCGGTTCGATTTCAACGCCGTCACATATTTGGGTGAGCGATTTTGCGAGAATATCGCGGGTTGCGTCGTGTCTTATCGACGGATGACCGCCATTGGGGCAGGAAAGGCAATGTGCCAGTGAGGTCGACGAACCACATGGGCAAAGGGAGGGGGCATCTTTGGTTAGAGTGTTGTACCGTGCGGCAACAGCATCACGAAATGTTGTATTGTCTATTCGAGTTTGTGACTCTCTTGTGGGGAACGCAGAAAGCCAGGAAGATGCGCCTTTTATCATTGTGTGTTGAATAATCCGTCTCTTTATGATA
This sequence comes from Pomphorhynchus laevis, assembly GCA_012934845.2. NCBI lineage: Eukaryota > Metazoa > Acanthocephala > Palaeacanthocephala > Echinorhynchida > Pomphorhynchidae > Pomphorhynchus > Pomphorhynchus laevis. Next base: position 24,777 of record WNNJ02000217.1, on the reverse strand, counting down.
TCATATGTAGGAAGTTGGGCTAGCAAAGAGGCCTTGTATTGTGTTTTCTTCCGCCTGTGAACTTCGTTGGCTCGGAAATCTTGCTCTAGTTTAAGTTCCATTCCTTGTAATCCATTTAAATAAGGTTCACATAGATGTCCAGAATTTTCACATTCAACGCCAGCACTCATATATGGATCGATGATGCCGAGGCCACCACAATGTAGGGGTAAAGAGATGAGAGGCCATAGCGATCCATCCGAATCATCGAGGCCGAATATGTTGTCCGAGGAGGATCTGATGGATTCCCGCAACGGGGCAAACCAATCTGATGAGCATTGAGTTGTTCTTTGCGTGTGAAACCACTTGTGCTGTAACGCTTTAGTGAAACAGGCATATGCTATCTGCAGATCTAAAATTCCCACATCGGCTAATCGTTCGACCAAGTTGCAAAACTTGTCTACTTTTGATTCTACGACCTCGTATACGTATTTGTCTACTCCAATGGGTGCGCCTAGTATCACAATTCCGTCCGTTCGGACTTCTACATTTGTTCCGTTAAATTGTTGGCATGTGTTAGCTTCTTCCATTGTTGGCGTAAATATTGAACATTTCTGGGGATTTACGTGAAATCCAAACGCTGGGCCAATTTTACACAGTAGATCGTATGCAGCTCTGATTTGGATAGGAGAACCAATCAAGTTGCCGTCATCGGCGTACCAAAGTTGCCGAACTTGAGGGAACTTTGTGGAAATGTGATGTATTATTGGCAGTGTGGCGATCGCAAATGCGGGCATGGCTAGGACGTCACCTTGTGTAAATCCTTCTTGTGATTTAACGAATTCGCCTCCGACAGATAGATTAGAAGGGTGGTCGTAAAAATTATGCATGACTATAGAAAGCGACGGACATATTCGATCAATATTGCAAAGGGCCGCCTCTCTATTAATTCTGTTAAATGCGTTGTCGGCATCAATTGATAGAAGAATATGATTCGGATTGTTTGTAAGTTCATTGCGGATGGCTCGTGTAACGCATTCCACGCCAGCTCGTTGGCCTGCACACATTTGACTTCTTCCACATACCTGCTGTATGTCTTCCGAGACCATGGATAATATAGCCTTCGTCATTATTCTTCTGCTAACATCACAGATTCCTATTGGTCGAATTCCAGTTTTCTTTGTTAATGCGATTAGCCTGCATGATGTTAGAGCCTGTGTAATGTCCATTGGTATGCGCTCTGTCGCTAATGCTCTTGTGAATGAGGCTATGGCCTCAGCAAGTTCATCTGATTCTCTCCCGAATTTTGAGAGCATATGTGTCCAGGACTGTGCGTCAATTCCTGAGGGACCTGCTCCACCTGTGACACGTTTGGCCATACAGACTATTAGTTTCTTGTCTATGGAGTCAAAAACCACGGGATGAAAGCTATGTGGCGGGATAACATGATTCCAGTCAAGAGCATTACTGTTTAATTTTGCTGCAATGGGATGTTTGTCGAGGAGTAGCTCTCGAACGGTCGTAGGACCGATCATGTCATCAGGATTTAGTGGGGTTCCGGTTGTTGCATCTGTGTCTAGCAAATGCATCGCTCCATTTAATCTTCCACTCACTACCAGACTGGTGAAATTCCTGCGCCAATCGCGTGATGTACTGTTTGGTCTTTTACGTCGACTGAATTCTTGCTATATTAATAAATATATAATTAATTATATTTATTAATTATTTATTAATTAATAATAATTAATTAACACTTTAATTATTAAAGTGTTAATTATTGCATGTTTTAAGAATATTAATACAAGTTGTTATAAAAGATAATTAATTGTATCAATTAATAAACAAATTAAATAAATTATTGTATTAATTACATCGATTAATAAATTGTTCCTATTTATTTCAAACTTTGTCTTTAAATACAGATATTTTCATTTGTTTAGTTAAACGATGGTACAGAATTTGTACGTAATTTTGAAATGTGCATTGGTTGTGATGAATATACTTATGGATTTGGAGCAATGCTTGCTTTAAATTTTATTAAAATTCGATCGGTATTTGCAGCATTATACTAATTTGTTATAACTTAAGATTTTAGATTCAAATAACCTACATAATTCTAATTGTAATACATATTGCATTAATAGTGACGTTTCGTATTTACCAACTAGACTGGGATTCTCAAACTCAAATTAATAGCGGCAAGTGTGCTTTAAATTTATTTTGTAAAGTTTATTGGAATTAATATTCATTTTTATAACAGAATAATAAAATTATATTTTATTATATAAATACGTAATATAAAATTTATGCAATATATTTAAATAATCATAATTTAATATTTACAGTAATTTATTTACGTTAATATCTAGATAATTTAATATTTACAGTAATATATTTAAATAATATATGCATATATTAATATTATTATTTAATATTTGCAGTAATTTAATATTTACATATTTCGAATTTAATTTTTTTAAATTTAATATTTCTATCTCGAGTACAGTGTTTTAAATTAACGTACGACCAATTGTTACATAAAATTTTATATATTACAGAACTATCACTAGGCCTTGTGCTTAAAAATATTGTGCGATAAATTAATAATTCTTTAAATTATTAAAGAATCATCTTTATTATTAATAATATTATTGCATTTTACAATAATCAAGAAGGAATATATACGAATAGCGGTACTGATACTACAAATAGATTTATATACTACAAATACATTGTATTTATCCATATATTAAGCATATATTTAAATGATATAAATGCGACTTTATAAATGAAATTATAAATTCAATATGTTGTCTTAATCAAATAACAAGAGCTAATGTGTGTAATTCAGTTAATGCTAGACTTAACTGAATCACGTGACATAGATCACGTGATTAGAATCACGTGACTTTTATTGCATTTTACACGTGACATATAATCACTTCCATGTCATAGAATGGAAGCATCATCAAAATAAACCATATAATCTAAATTTTGTATATGATGTGATTTAGCTCCAAGCATATCACAGCGTTTTATTTTTTATGTATGTTGTGAGTTACGATTTCCGATCCCTGTCTTCTCTGATTAATGCATGAACAGTTGTTACATATAATTTAAATATTACAGACTATTACTAGGCCTTTTGCTTAAAAATGTTGTGCGATTTATTATAAATTAAAATATCCTATTATATTATTTATAAACTTGTTAAATAGAAAATCAATTTTTTATTTATATAGGAAATGCCCATGCCTATCAATTAATAAACATCAATGAGTCACCATTATCTTACACATCATCATTTAAGAGGCATTTAAAATTAAATAAGCTAAGTATGAAATTACATTTTAAAATTAAAAGATTTTATGATTATTTATATACGATATAACTTCTGCAGTAATCTCATGATATAACTTTGATTGCATTTATCTATCATTGCCAATTTCTTTATCAAATTACTGCCGAGATTGTAAATCTTTCAATTTGCCAGAAAAACAATAATTACGTTTGGAAAAAGTTTATTTTAGATAATTAAATAATGTTATTTTAGTTAAATTAATTAACTAAAATAAATTAGATTTTTTAAATTAATTTGATTTTACTTCTTTGATTTATTACATTTATTACATCATTTATTTTAATTAATTTATTAATTATTGACATAATATAACACATAAATTGTAATGCCATTTAAACTCTTTTCTGTTTATTGTATTTTAAATATTTTAAATATGTTTATATATTTAAAATATTAAAATACCTATAGGTTAGAAATGGTGATAACCTATACTCCTTATGTAACGAATAGTTGCTAGGTCACACGAGGTGACTTTCGCATTGAAAACCAGCTACAGAATCCTTCCTTCATGATATCCAATTCCATACACCCTGACTACTAACGGCGCCATTGCCACAACCGTTTTCGTTTCGCCCGCTTTTTGCCACATGTTGGTAGCCCGGCTCGTCAGAAGGCTGACTACCAACTCTTCGCCTTTTGAAATTTGACTTATCCGAGATTCGAGCTGTCGCTCTCCGTACTTGGCTTGCGCTCTTGACTGCTAGGCTACGAATCCAGGATTACCAGATTTCACACAGTATATGAAACCTTCCATCATGATATCCAGAAACTGCATTGTCCGAGATGCTTCTCTGGCATGCTTATTATAGATTTTACCGTTTGAGATCATGAAGATCGATTGGAATCGGGACTGGTGATCCTTTGATGGATTCTTATTTATGTAACGAATAGTTGCTAGGTCACACGAGGTGACTTTCGCATTGAAAACCAGCTACAGAATCCTTCCTTCATGATATCCAATTCCAGGGTGTATGGAATTGGATATCATGAAGGAAGGATTCTGTAGCTGGTTTTCAATGCGAAAGTCACCTCGTGTGACCTAGCAACTATTCGTTACATAAATAAGAATCCATCAAAGGATCACCAGTCCCGATTCCAATCGATCTTCATGATCTCAAACGGTAAAATCTATAATAAGCATGCCAGAGAAGCATCTCGGACAATGCAGTTTCTGGATATCATGATGGAAGGTTTCATATACTGTGTGAAATCTGGTAATCCTGGATTCGTAGCCTAGCAGTCAAGAGCGCAAGCCAAGTACGGAGAGCGACAGCTCGAATCTCGGATAAGTCAAATTTCAAAAGGCGAAGAGTTGGTAGTCAGCCTTCTGACGAGCCCGGGGCTACCAACATGTGGCAAAAAGCGGGCGAAACGAAAACGGTTGTGGCAATGGCGCCGTTAGTAGTCAGGGTGTATGGAATTGGATATCATGAAGGAAGGATTCTGTAGCTGGTTTTCAATGCGAAAGTCACCTCGTGTGACCTAGCAACTATTCGTTACATAAATAAGAATCCATCAAAGGATCACCAGTCCCGATTCCAATCGATCTTCATGATCTCAAACGGTAAAATCTATAATAAGCATGCCAGAGAAGCATCTCGGACAATGCAGTTTCTGGATATCATGATGGAAGGTTTCATATACTGTGTGAAATCTGGTAATCCTGGATTCGTAGCCTAGCAGTCAAGAGCGCAAGCCAAGTACGGAGAGCGACAGCTCGAATCTCGGATAAGTCAAATTTCAAAAGGCGAAGAGTTGGTAGTCAGCCTTCTGACGAGCCCGGGGCTACCAACATGTGGCAAAAAGCGGGCGAAACGAAAACGGTTGTGGCAATGGCGCCGTTAGTAGTCAGGGTGTATGGAATTGGATATCATGAAGGAAGGATTCTGTAGCTGGTTTTCAATGCGAAAGTCACCTCGTGTGACCTAGCAACTATTCGTTACATAAATAAGAATCCATCAAAGGATCACCAGTCCCGATTCCAATCGATCTTCATGATCTCAAACGGTAAAATCTATATATATATATATATATATATATATATATATATATATATATATATATATATATATATATATATATATATATATATATATATATATATTACCGATCAAATAGTATTGATTGGTATTTACCGATCAATACTATGCTAATCGTTATCTAAATAATAAACTTCCAAGTGAAATAATTAATAATCTACCCTGGTTTGGTTCTTCCAGCTCGGCCAGCACGTTGTTCAGAATTGGCCTAAAAAGACATATATTAGTGATAAGGTCGTTGTTTACTGAAAGTACTTGGCTTATAGGAAACACCTGAAGCGCATCCATACCAATTTTAGGATTATAGACTTTCATCTTACAATAACCAGCATCAATAACGTAAATTATTCCGTCAACTAAAACCGAAAGAAATACGAATTTCAAAACATTTTTTTTGTCTTGATGCAAACCCGTCAATGATGTCTCAGCGATGTTAGTGGCAACAACACATTTTCGAATGCCTCCAACAGCACGCTGAAATATCTTCGCCTGCATGTCGCTTGGCAATTGGGAATATATTGGAAGAACCGAAAGAGGCTTAGCATTTTCTAGTTTCAATAATCTTTCTAAAAAATCGTAAAACAGTGAGCACCTGCACGAACGTATATCTTGTTTTATTACCTTCTATGAGTTCACAAGCTACTTCAATATCTTCCTGTCCGGGCATAAATATTAAAATATCACCTGGAAACACATATATAATATGACATATAACATATTATATAATATAGCATATACATAATACACATGAATACTTTATATAATATAATATACTTTATATAATACTTTAGAAAAATAATATATTATGTATAATGTATTAATATATAGATATTATATTTATATATTATATATTATGTAATATACATAATATATAGCATATATTATATATAATATAGATTTAATATATATAACTTCAAAGGATTGCTAACACGTAAATAATAATATCATTTCAAAAAACTAAACATATCGGTATTATGAGGTATATGATATGATTTTTGAATCATATTTTTTAATCAATTAAAAATATCAAGTAATTTGTAAGCACTTAAGATATTGGAAAAAATATCTTAAGCGTTTAAATATCATCCATGATATTTTTACAAAATTTAGTGAGTGCTAACTTCTGTAGTTTAAAGATTTGGTTTATCGTAGATGTAAAGTTAATTAGCTTATGCAAATTAAACAAAACTGTTTGTTAAAATAAAATATTACATTAAAATTTATCTAACAATACTTCAGCTTTACTATTTTCTTTCGCTGCTTTTGATAAAGGAGGAATTAGGCAATTACTATAAATTGTTCGAAAGCATTTTTAGAATTCATACACACTAAACTCAAAACTTTTTTCCATTTTCGATTAGATAGTTTTACTGGAAAGACGAAAATTTATTTCCCTTTATTTCCCTAATGTTTCGATAGCTCCTGTTATCATCATCAGGATTACATTAAAAATTATTTTTTTTTGTAATCCTGGTGATGATAGCAGGATCCATCGAAATATTAATTTTTTTAAATCAAGGGAAATTATTTTCTTCTTTGTTCCAGTAAAACAATCTAATTCTTATAATGATTATCTTCACATTGAAATTATTAAAGTGTTTTAATATTAAAAATTTTATTTTTTAATATTGAAATATTTAAAAATTTAAATATTTAATAGTTTTAATTTTTAATTATTGAAAAGTTGTTTAACAAAATTGTTTTAGATCAGAGGTGGCCAACTCATGGCGCATGCGCCACATGTGGCGCATTGGACGATGCATGATGGCGCATTATCTTTTTAATAAAGAAGGGATTTTTCCTATAAAGTTGTTAATAAAAATTTTCAGTTATTTTACGATTATTTCCAAAAGTTAGTTTGAACACTTTACTTATTAACGAAAACAAAGTTATATATTTTTCAACATTTTTGATTGAAAAGGGCAAATATTTAACAAAATTGTTTTTTGAATTGCATGTAAAGTAACATAACACGTTAGTAAAAATAATATATATAATTTCAAAGTATTGCTAACACGTGAATACTAATATCATTTCAAAATACTTAACATATCAGTATTATGAGGTATGAGGTATGATTTTTATTTTTAATCAATTAAAAATATTGGATCTTTTCCGTTATACTGACTTTTGTCGTAGCAAAATGAAAATGTGCTAAAATAGCGGAATTGTAATTACTCTTTCAACTGACAATTTTTTTGGGAGAAACAAACACAAAATTAAATATTTAAATTAAAAAAAATATTTAATTTTTTAAAATTTTAAGCGAATTTAAGTCGGAATGACTTTTAAATATATTTGTATTATTTGCATGAATTTCCGGTGTAATTGCTATCATTGTAAAGTTTCCAATAAATGCACAAAAAGTTATTCAATTGTCTTCATTTTTTCGAAAAAAATGATTTGAATTTGAAAAATCTCAAAAATTTCAAATATAAACATAAAATTTTATTGCAGTACTGCAATTTGCATATTTATAATGATCTAACATCCAAAGCTTTGGTAATTTGAGATTTTCCACATAAAGTTATTGAACATTTAATTTCAAAAACAGTAATTTTTAAAATTCTTAGAAGATTTGATCGATCAATCGATCAATCTAACATTTTTAAGGAATTGCAAAATAGCATCAAAACTGTTGTCGTTTCGGTGCCTTTTACGCCAAATAAATTCCACAAGATATGAGTCGATCATGGATCGATGTGTACCCCATCGTCGTCTAATTCCAGATTTTAGCTGGTACCATGTCGACTCTATCTATTGCGTGTGGATACCGTCTGAAGTCACAAAATCAACAGAATGATTGGCAGTTCTGTGCTGAAAGTTGTATCCTTCCAAGCTTTGCACGCCACAATAACCTTTCCAAAGATCTGAATGGATTATTGAGCCTGGCAGAATGCATTGCTTAATACAAGCATTTAGTGTTTCGGCGTTTCGTTAATCCACTGCATAAAGAAAAACTTCGGAGGACTCTTTGCAGACGCCACCAAACACCCATTGTTGCGGTAAAATGCGTCCCCTATTGTATTTGCGGCGTGCAAATACAGTTTCGTCGATTTCGACTACCATATCCTTACCTTCTATTTTGGTAGGATTGCACAGACTTTCAGCCGCACAGGCCTCATGCATGTAATTATTATAATCGAAAGCTGTATTATGATCGATATCCAATTCCAAAAAATTTAATATTTAATTTTTTTTAAATTTAAATATTTAAATTTGTGTTTGTTTCTCCCAAAAAATTGTCAGTTGAAAGAGTAATTACAATTCCGCTATTTTAGCACATTCTTATTTTGCTACGACAAAGTCAGTTTAACGGAAAAGATCCAAAATATCAAGTAATTTGTAAGCACAATTACATTTCTTAAATAAACATTTCTTAAATAAACATACCCTCCCCTAAACCAAGATGAATTTGTATTGCTTGTTTCACTGACTGTTCAACATAATCATCAACGACAAATTTACTGAATAGCTTCTCGACTGGAAAGGTTCTTCCAGGAATATGAAAAATTGGTACACAGCCAAAAAAGTTAGAAAATTTTTCAGATTCCAACGTCGCTGAGGTTATTATTAATTTCAAATCATGCCGACGTGCAACGACCTAAACCAAATATTGTTGTTAGTTTAAAAGATATCAACAATTACTTCTCTTAGAAGCCCAAACAAAACATCAGTATTAAGAGAGCGTTCATGAGCCTCGTCCATTATTATTGCAGAATATCGATCCAAGTCAGACTCAGCCAAGTTTTCTCGTAACAGAATACCATCGGTCATGTATTTTATAATCGTTTTCTAAATGAAAACGATTATAAAAACGTTTGTAAATGTTCGGTAACATTTAACAGAGAGAACTTCAATGTAAATGAAAAGTTTTCAAATTAAAAGATGAAAAATAAAAAGTTATGCTCAATTACTTCAAACATTCAAAATTTCAGAAATTATAAAATTTTTTTATTATTATAAATTTTTATGATGTTTGTGGTTTCTATAGATTGAAAAATACATCTTGGCTGAAACTTCAGAAAATGCTGTTTTAGCACATTTTTGCATTTCAATTTTCAATGGATTTATTCATTGCCGAATCGCCAAGCGATTCAGCAAGGAATAAAGACTTTATTTGGTGATGATTACCAATTACAAAAGAGCAAAACACATTACCAATTACAAAATAGCATATTATATTAATATATAATATTTTTTATATTAAATGTGTTTTAAATATAAAATATGTTATCGCATTTTATGTTGAGTAATCTAATAAGCGGATTCATAAATTCAAATAAATTCATAAATTCAAATATATTTCATATTTTCAATGTTATCGTTAATAGGTAAAAGACTGAGTGTCTTTCTCAGTCACACAATTAGCTCTTTAGTAAAAAATAAGTGAGTTCATCATTTGATTACTGGACAATAATCTCCTAATGAAATAATGTCTTCGTGTATCATAGTTTTTATTTAAAAATAACAGTTTTTTTGTTATAACGAAGGTCTTTTCATTTGAATGCGTTGTACGTACGTTACCAACTAAATGATTTAGAGTGATTTTGAAATTGTGAAAAATGTCGATAAATATGTGGATCGAGAATTTGAAATTTACTAAAAAATTATCGGTCAATAAAAAGAAATTAAAATCAGTTGAAAGCGTTCGATAGTGCAATTATTGAATGAAATACCGTTGAATTTACATTTTAGTAAATAATCACAAACATAAAATAAATTAATAAACATATTTTGACACTAAAATATTAAAGATGCAGTGAATAAACATTTTGATAACGCACATTAGATGTACAATCTTCAAATCGAATTGCATATCCAACATCATCTCCAAGTTTTACATTCATTTCATCTGCAACACGTTTTGCGACCGACATTGCAGCAACTCTTCTGGGTTGCGTACATCCTATCATTCCATTGTTATTATATCCTTCTTCGACTAAATACTAAAAATATTAAAATATTGATAAAAAATATTTAAAAGAGCACACAAAATAAGCTTTTGTATCAAAGCGTAAAATTTTTAATGATTATTTTAAAGGAAACAGCGTTACGATTAGACTTATAGGATCTCAACAAGATACAAAATATATGGGTGTACCGTACATTAACGAAAGATGGAAGAGCAAAATATTCTGGTAATAACAAAAATAACATGGTTATTTATAATAGATAAATATAACGACTAATTACTAATAAAATTATTAAAGAATAATTTTATTAGTAATTTTTTACGTTTTTAAAGTAAACAATTCAAAATTTGATAAGAGAAAATCTAAATACCTTATCAAAATGTTAAATGAAATTATAGACATTAAAATAAGCAGCAATTAGCACTTTGAGCATGTCGAATATATTGTATAATCGAAAACAAATCATTAGAGCATATTAATCTATGAAAATATTAACTATCTACTTATAATCATTCAATCGTAAAGATATCATATGTGTTACATAATCAGGGGACTAAAAGGGACATCGCGTACGTCACATATATGATATGTAAAATATTATATACAAATATTTCATAATATACCCGATCATAAAATTATATCATCTGTAGACTATAAGGAACATTGCGTATCATAATAAAGTCATTATATCATTTTATACATTTTACATTTTGTTTATATTGAATATTTTTCAATTGATTATGATATATCATAATAAGAAATGTATATGACATTTCATCTACATTTCATGTAAACATCATACATTTTGAAATGTATATGATGACATATAGGAAATGTCGTATATACTGCTTTTTATTGCAGAAAATAATCTCCCAAAGAAAGCAATGTCAGTTTCTTGTATTTTAAAGTAACTTGATTTTTAAAGTGACTTGCTTTTTACATGTGAAAATTAATGTACAACAATTAAATTGTTACAACTCACTGAGTTTCAATAATTAATAATTGTATGATGATTGAGTCGTATAATGACGAAGCGAAATTAAAACATCATTAGCGAAAAAATTGTACTTGGGAATACAAGTACAATCTGGAGAGTCTTATAAATTACTAAAGAACGTAAGAAAACAATTTTGATCGAATTTCTGCTTTCACCGAAAAAGAAAAATAGAAACAAATTATCACAAAAATTTTAAAAACGTGATATTTTATTTCCGACATGTAATTGACATCTCTAAAAGAATCTGAAAGAGATTTGAATGAACAAGTAAGAAATTTTTAAGGAAAGGAATTGAAGTAATTTTTAAAAACAACATTTTGAAGTTCAAGAAAAGCAGCCGTGATGCGCTTAACTAATATTATGCAATATTGATAATAGATTCACATGAGCGAAACAGACGACTTAAATGTGAGTTGAAACCAACATTTTAGTGGCAATGATACGTTGATGGTATGAAGCAAATATTATGTTTCTGTAAACGAACTTTTGCGTGATATTAACAACGGTCAACTGAAAATTATCAATTAAAACAAATTTCCAAGGAAGCTTTAAATATTACGGATTAATATGGATCAAACAGTAATATTTCAAACAAAATTATTCGATAAATCAAAATCTATGTTCGGTAAAATTAACGCAAATGATTGGCATAAAACATGGAGTGAAGAAGAATGAAGCAACAAGAAGAATGACAATAAGCAACAGTCCAATATTTCTTACGAAATAAGCATTTATACTAAATGGTGATGCTTGATAGACTGGACTTCTATTCACGACTTTCAATCAACATGTCACTTCTATACGAGCACTTTAGCATCGAAATGATGAGTACCCGGCAACACTCATCAGTAGAATGATGTACACACTGGTCGTTTTGGTTGCCTGTGTGACATTGTGAATAAAGGCGTTTCCGACACTTTGCTGAATTGTCTGAGGCTTTCGCTCTTAACCAGATCGAATTGCTGTGCGGTCCATCCTTAAATACAGGGCAGAGGTTGTTGCTGAATTGTCGCTGCACTCGTTGGATCCTTAATGGATACGGCATGTATAATAGTAGTGCACGAATGTGCTGAGTAGACAACGGTCCAGAATTTCTTACGAAATACGGCATTTATACTAAATGGTGTTGATTGATAGACTGGACTTCTATTCACGACTTTCAATCAACATGTCACTTCTAGATGACCACTTCAGCATCGAAACGATGAGTACCAAGGCAACACTAATCAGTAAAATGAGGTACACACTGGTCGTTTCGGTTGCCTGTGTGACATTGTGAATAAAGGCGTTTCCGACACTTTGCTTAATTGTCTGAGGCTTATGCTCTTAACCAGATCGAATTGCTGTGCGGACCATTCTTAAACACTAGGCATAGGTTGTTGCTGAATTATCGCTGCACTCGTTGGATCCTAAATGGATACGACAGGTATAATAGTAGTGCACGAATGTGCTGAGTAGACAACGGTCCAGGATTTCTTACGAAATACGGCATTTACACTAAATGGTGTTGCTTGAAAAACTGGACTACGATTCACGACTTTCAGTCACCATGTCACTTCTAGACGACCACTTCAGCATCGAAATGATGAGTACCCGGCAACACTCATCAGTAGAATGAGGTACACACTGGTCGTTTCGGTTGCCTGTGTGACATTGTGAATAAAGGCGTTTCCGACACTTTGCTTAATTGTCTGAGGCTTACGCTCTTAACCAGATCGAATTGCTGTGCGGACCATCCTTAAACACTAGGCAGAGGTTGTTGCTATATTGTCGCTGCACTCGTTGGATCCTAAATGGATACGGTAGGTATAATAGTAGTGCACGGATGTGCTGAGTAGACAACGGTCCAGGATTTCTTACGAAATACGGCATTTATACTGCAATATATAACATCTTTTCGTCATCTGATAGATAATCATCTTTTCGGAGATAAAGAAATTACATAGACGATCAATCTTAGTCATACAGTAAATTTAATTTGGGAACTTTATGCATTTTTCAGGTTATGGCATAATTTTTTAAGTTTTTATAGATTGAAATATACATCTTGGCTGAAACTTCAGAAAATGCTGTTTTAGCACATCTTTGCCTTTCAATTTTCAATGGATTATATTGCCGATTCGCTTGATGATTCGGCAAGGAATAAAGACATTTAATATTTCGTGTTGTTTACCAATTACAAAAGAGCATCACACTATTTTTAAACTTCAATTCTTTATGTTAAATTTAAGTCTTAGAAAATGATCACATGATCACAGAATGTATGTAATCGAGTTTATAACGAAAAATGCAATGTGTGTTATTATAAAATTAAAAATACAACGACAACATTTTATTAAAAATATTAGTATCTAAATACATACTTGAGTTAATTGTGTAGTTTTGCCAGAACCGGTTTCACCAACAACCACAATGATTATATTCTCACGAATAACATTCATCAGCTAAAAAAATAAAAATAAAGTATATGATAAAATTTCAGATATTTGAGTCTACGTAATTTATAGCATACAATGTAAAGATAAAAAATAAAGATAAATAATACATAATTATATAAAATTTTATGCAATTTATATTTATATCAAGTTAAAATTTAATATTGAAATTGAAAATAAAAGTCAATTGTTATGAATTGATGAATAAATAACAGCTAATGTATCAGAATAAGGATTAGAGTTAATCAAGAGGAACTGGTATGCTATCTGGTTTCGGTCGCAATTCCTCGACCAACATATCAGCGGGGACAAATACGTTCTAAGGACTTATTCCACTGATGAAATTTGATTATCTAGTTATATAAAATTTTAGATAAAATTAGTAATTGTGGCGCGCCCAGCGCGCCACCCATGCCAGATGCGCCACCCTATGGTGGCGCATCTGGCATGATGCGCCACCATAGGGTGGCGCATCATGGGAGCACCCTATGGTGGCGCATAAATGTTGAATCCTATGCGCATATGATTTTATGCGCCACCATAGGGAGCACCCTATGGTGGCGCATAAAATCATAAAAATCCATAGGGTGGCGCATCTGGCATGGGTGGCGCGCTGGGCGCGCCACAGTAATTATTTGCACACTATTTGATCATTCATGTACAATTGCATAACAGACCATAAATCAGATCAATAAATAATAAATAATTGTTATAAGATTTTATATAGTTTATATCAAGTTAAAATTTAAAATTGAAATTTAAAATAAACGTCAATTTTATGAATTGACTAATAAATAACAGACGATGTATAAGAATAAGGATTACATGTCATCATGAAGAACTGCTATGTTATCAAGTTTCGGTCCCTATTCCTCGATCCAAATGCATGGATCCAAATGCTGTGGGGCCAAATGCATGCAAATGGCGTATTTCCTCTGATGGAATTTGCTTATCAATTGTAAATATATTATTTAATATTTAAGTTTTTTTTTATAATTTAAATCAAGTTAAATTAAAATAATTGAAATTTAAAATAAAAGTCGTTTTTATGAATAGACTAATAAATAACAAACGATGTATCAGAATAAGAATTAGAGGTCATCAGGATTAATCCGTTGTGTTTAGAATCAAGTATGAAACGATCAAGTGGTGCTTGTTGCAATTAAATTCTTGATGTTGAAAGTAATAAAATATTATTGTTATGTGTGTTAGTATGATATATCATGTTTTATATAATATATCATCTTGACTCCTGTCACTTAAATTGTAAATCGTGAATTCAATAAACTTCGAGTTATTCAATACACTATTTGCTATTATTATAATAATTTAGTAATTTTAATAAATTCAGCTATAAAATTAATTATTTTAATTGCGTATTTTTGGATCTTTTTTAAAAGTTTCTTTAATATTAGCAAACCTTTTTAGAGTATAAAAACTGTATGTGTAAAATAACCCAATATTTAAAAAAGCAAAATTAGCCCCTTAATAGGTGATGCATTTGTGATTTTTAATAAATCATGTTTATAAACTCGTTAGTTAACACATTCACTTAAAATTTAGTTACTTTTTAATTTTATCTTTAGGATTTAAAAACGTTAGATGTAGAATGTTCAAAATATCAATTTGAAAGAACAACTGGCAAACATATCCGTCCAAAAGTTATTTGCTGTATTGCAAGAGCAGTAAACAATCAGATTTATTCAAATAATTATATGTAAACTTTTAATATTTTTATAGTAAAATAAATTAAGTAATAATTAAATTTCTAATGATATTTAAATAACAGACAATGTATTATAATAAGGGTTATAGGTCATCAGAAAGAACTGCTGTGCTATAAAGTTTCAGCACCTATTCCTCGACCCAACATAGCAGCGGAACCAAATACGTGTTAAGGACGTATTTCCTCTGATTAAATTTTATTATAAAGTACCTTATTCATATACAAATTATCCGCCCATAAAAATTGTCCGCTAATAATTTTAAATTTATTTTAATAAAATTTTGTTGATTTATATTTTACTGTTTAATTGTATTTTTATAGTAAATTTATTTTTAATTATATTGTTTGCTTATATATATTTATTTTTTGATTGATGTTATTTTTATAGTAACCTAGTTTAAAATATGTATCTATTAAATTATTTAAATGATTTTGAAGAAAGCCAATATCATTACATATTGTTGCAATTCTTAAAATTTCATTATTTAATGTATTATATTTTATATTATATGGTATGCATGAATGCTCATGCAAAAATATGTTTCTTGTAAATTTAAATATGTCATCTTTACGATATAAATTAATAGTAGTTTTAATTGATGTTAATTTAATGTTCATATCTAGATATACACCTTCTTTATCATTAATATTGGTTTTGTTAAGAATAAGGCTTTCTGGATAAATGTGCTCACTAATTGAATAAAAATTATTAGAATTAAATACACATATATCATCAATGTATCGAAACATATATTTCATATCTTTATATAATTTAGATTTATTTTTTAAACAGTTATGAACAAATTCATATTCTATAAAGCTTAAAAATAAGTCAGCTATAATTGGGCTACTATTACCACCCATTGGAACACCTTTTACTTGTCTATCGAATATATAAATATCAACAATAGAATATATAAATTGTAAATATTTACAATCGAATATATAAATATCAACTTTATTGTTTAATATTTTAATATTAAATCAATCTTTTATTGACTTTAATAAATTAATAAAATGCAAATAATTTATAATTCAAATATAAATTTTCGAATTTTCAGTACATATAATCATATATGTTAACAGATTTTTAAAATATTTATTCATTTTCTATGATCTTTAAATATCTAAATAAATATAATTTTTCTCTTAATTACAAATCACATTACATATGCAAATGCTCAAATTCTTGATTTTTCGAAACTTCTTCTAATAATATTATAAATATACTTATTATATTATTAATATAATAAGGTTATATATAAACTTATTATAATAACATATATTAATAAGAGTTTAATATAGTAACCTCCTTAATACAATGGCTTACTATAACCCCTTAAGGGATATTTTAAACACCCTAAATGGGTAAAAGTTAATCCCTGAAGAAAATTTAAAGCGATAAAGGGGATCAAAGCGGTTAAACACGCTTTACATGAATGGGTAAATCGTAGACATTATACAAAAAGGAAATTTATTTTTCCTATTTTGTTATAACATCTCGTTTAAGGTGTTCGCGCGTGGTAGCGAACTACCACACGCGAGCAAAACGATCACGTATGTGATTCAGCCACCTTTCTCATTCGCTGACGAACACTATTAAATCCTCGTGTACTCACTAGTATAATCTGTATTCACCATTCATCTGATTTATGTCTTTAAATAATTAATTTTTATGATCTCATTGTTTGTTTAATTCTTCCGTGGATATATTTGATTTATGAGTCAGTTCATTGAATTGTGTAAGAATGATGAAGCAGTGCCTTTTTATCAAAGAACCACGGCTTTATTATACTCGATGGATTAGGATTAAATATATTGTGTATTTTTTAACTTTGAGATCTTAAAGGACAAATGTCATGCTCTTTCACTTACTCCTCGACTAATCACTGTTGCATCTTTATACATACTAGTTCTTCATTATCGAAGCCTTCAACAAAGACGAAATAAAACTTTGTCTGTGGTATAAATGCTTAAGTATGAATGCTTTCCATATTGTAGTGGTATCGATGCTATCACACGTCATTCAGTTTACACATATTCAGAATTCATCGATGTAATGCGGTCGTTTAGTTCACACATATTCAGAACTGTAATGTTTTGCATTACATGTTTTGCAATATAATGCTTTCAGAACTGCAGCGTTCGTCCCTGATGACTATCAGTGGTCTATACTGTTAGCAAATATATACCATATTTGCTTGAATATTGGTGCGTTTCTTTCCAATACATGTATTATTTTCAGTGATCCCGTTTGGCTCTAAACTTAGCCGTTATCAATAAAGTTGGAAAATACAAACTCTATTCTACGATGAAGTCTCCGATTGTACTTCAATCGAAGTACAATCGAAGTACTTCTTTATTATTTTATAATAGTAATATAATAATTGTAACTCCTTTATTTGATTATTTATTTTAATAACTCCTTTATTTAATTTGCTCGAGGCGAACAATACGAGTGAATATCATTTTCCTTTTAAATGTTTTAGATTTAGTTTTTAAACAGTTATGAACAAATTCATATTCTATAAAGCTTAAAAACAAGTCAGCTATAATGGGCTACTATTACCCCCATTGAAACACCTTTTACTTGTCTAAATATAGATGTCCCTACTTTTAAATAATTTTGATTTATCAAAATATTTAAGGATTCTAATAATTCAATTTTATCCATATATTTATATTTATTTGATAGTTCAATTTTTGTTAGATAGGCGTTATAATTTTTATAATATATATGTATATCTTTTTCCGAATATAAGATTAATTAATTTTACTAACGCTTCTTTAATATCTACTAAATCTAGATTTGTCAGGATTAATAATTAATAATTAATTATTAAATTATAAATTATTATTTATTATTAAATTAATAATTGTTATAAGATTTTTTATAATTTAAATCAATTTAAAATTGAAATTTAAAAAGTCAGTTTTTATGAATTGACTAATAAATAACAGACGCTGTATTAGAATTTGGATAAGAGGTCATAAGGAGGAACTGCTATGCTAACAGGTTTCGACCCCTATTCCTCGAACCCTATATTGCAGCAGCGGGATTTAATTTAATATTCAATTTACGAATATTTTGTTGTATTCAACATAGAGTTGTTGACATTTTTAAATCATACATATAATTCGGATAAGCAATTTATACAATTTACTGATTTATTAGTTAATATAATATAATATATTATAATATATTATATTATAATATAATATAATAGATATTGTATAAAAAAATCTATTTAAAAAATGTGAGATATTGTGAGATAATAATTTATATTAATTAACATTTAAAAAATTCAAAATTCCAATAATAGCAATTGTATAATTTATATTTTACAATTTATTAAGTCATTAAAATTCCAATCGTACTAGTATTTCAATAAAAAGCAGGCAACAAAAATATTGATACTGCTACAATTGATTCCGAAATTTTAATTGCAAAAAGTTGAACCTTTCCCTACTAACGCTGATTTTATTTAAAATCAAAAATGTTTTTGATTGAATTTTCAAAATGTAAGATAAAAGTATCATTCAATCTAATTGAAAAATACGAGCAGACATGTCAAGTGATCATCTGCCCACATTAAAAAAACCTAAACGTGAAAGGTAGATATTGGATCAGTAGATGTTGAGGTCCAGCAAAACTGAAATGAAACGTACTGCTGTTGGCTTATAAATAAAGGATTGAATAATTGTTAAATAAATAATTGTGTTAAGCAAAACAATCGGTTTTGTAAAACTTATTCTTTTTAATTTATTTTATTCAAATATATTTACATATTTTAAAAAGATTACATGATTTCTAAAGAAGTACTTTTGATTAAAAAAATTTCTACAACAAAGAAATGCGAAATAATTACCTGTTCCTTGACTGCAAAAATAGGAAGAAATTCCCTCTGTGATTTCATTGATTTTTTATTACACTTGTGACTTGCAGCATCTTTAAGATCATCTTGGCGGATAAGATCAGCATATGTTTGAGATTTTTTATAATCTAGCTTATCGTCGGCGACGTCGTGCGTGTCATTTCGTTTGATGCCCAAAAGCGCACCTTAAATAAAGATTTACTATAAATGAGCACTTTATTATCATCTTTACTAATAAATACTTAAAAAATAACAATTTGAAACAATAATTTAATTATCTTGGAATTTTTAGAATGTCAAACGATAAATCAATAAATCCAAAATAATCAGAAGATGAAAATACAAATTTACAAATATTTGCCAAGCTTATAATAGCAAACAACAAAATAAGTAAATTATTAAAGTAAATCATTAAAGAAAATTTAATGACTTAAATTAAGTGAATTTAAATTAAATCTAAGGATTTATTAAATCATTAAAGTTAATTTGTTGGTGAAACAATATCAATAAATATTAAGGGTCGGAATCCATAGCAGTTCCTCCTGATAACCTCTAATCAATATTCTGATACATCGTCTGCTATTTATTAGTCAATTCATAAAAATTGACTTTTATGTTATTTCTGTTATTACTAAATGTCGAACAAAACATTTATTTAAAATTTACAATATTATTTGTTCGTAGTTTACTATACGTTTTTGCAGAACACCTTGATCTTGCGAAAATATCATTGAATATCGTAACTTTCCTTGCTTTGTAGAAAATCATTGTAAGCGAACAATCGAAAATTGGCTTATGGCTACTATTTTCTTTTGTTTGCTATATCTGTACTTTTATTTGTTAATTGTATTGCCAACGAATACATCTAGAAACCCGATAACATAGCAGTTCCTCCTGATTACCTCTAATCCTTATTCTTATTCATCTTCTATTATTTACAGAAATTGACATTTATTTTAAATTTCAATTACAAATTTTAACTTGATGTGAATTTACATTCTATAAAATCTAAATATAATAATTTAAAATATAAGTTGTATAATCTTATTTAAATATTTATTATTTATCTTTACGTATAAATTTATATATTTACAGATTAAGTTTATTAATAAGGGGTGTAAATAAAATGTGTAAATTAAGTGTGTGTATATAAATCGTGTAAATAATGGGTGTAAATTGAGGTGTGTCAAATACATGCTAAAGATGTATTTCATCTGATGAAATTTGATTATTTAGTATCTTATTCTAATACAAAGCATATTATAATTGACTTTTATTTTTAATTCTAATTTTGAGTTTTAACTTGATATAAATATAAATTCTATAAACTCTTATTTAATTATTTATTATCTATCTTTATCTTTGTTAATATATCGTAAAAAACCGAAAACTAAGTTATCTGTTCAGATTTGTTCTACTGACAAGTTATTATTAACCTTAACACTTTATTTTCCCGGTAATATAACCTACTAAAACTATGTATTATTAGTTACAACGTTATTTTCAATAATATAATTAAAATATTAATATTATATTAAATTAAATATTAAATATAAAATTATTATACTATATTAAATAAGATAATATATTAAATTAATATGTGTTTATTACAAATGTGTAACTTCCTTCAATTAGGCCTTAACCGAGTTGTTTCATAACATTTCTATTAGTTTGGCGAATCATTGATTGAATTCGCTTAACTGTTAAGGTTTCTTATGGATGCTCGTCGAATCGCCAACGATACACATTTTGCGAGGATAAATGAGATGTCGCTTCTAAGGTAAGTGATGCATTCATGATAGGGTGTATTGTGTTTAACCACCTGTAAGCGTGAGATCTGTCGTAATACTTTTTTTGGCTTTAGGACCTATGTTTCCGAGCACAGAAAACGTGAGAGGGTGAAATCCCTCTTGGGATTCCCCCTTGGAATCCCAAGAGGGATTATAATCCCTTGCATCATCGTATTCCCCCTTGGGAATACGATGAGGCAAGCGAGTTATAAACACAAACGTCCATAAAGGACCGCTCCATCGTTGTTCAGAATAGATTATTGCATGCTATGCCTAGTCGAGTCGACCACTCTGTGGTTGTAATGAAATAATTATTATTACATTTTTATTGGCTCGAAGAAAAAGTTATAAGTGTTCAAGGTGATTACAAAGATAGCTTAAACACACAAAAATACACACAATACAATACACTTGGATTACATACACTTGGATTTTACAATACACTTAGATTACATTCAATAATTGGACAAAATAACTAGTACATAAATAAATAAAAGAATGTCGAAGGGTGTTCCCACATCCAGAGTAAATTCTGCAACTGTTACACATTAGCAGCTAAATGCCTACGATGCAAGTGCGCTAAAGCTGAAAAGTAATGCTTTAATTGTTCAGTCTTAATTTATCACGCAAATCTACGCTGGACTCGAATCAATCACCCACCGTAACAAACGAGCTGTCAACTCCTCCGTACATGATATTCAACATTAAGACCTTAATGGTGGCATGTCAGAGACTATCGTAGATGGAATACTAACTAGTCCCCTACACCACGAAAATCGAACAGTGACACCGATGACCATTGTCGAAATATACCCAGTGGTCATCCAATGGCGACAAATCTCTTTACTTTACCCGTATGCAAGGCAAGTCATACGTTTGTAGCAACTCGCGCATCAATCGAAGAAATTCACGATCTATCATTCTTAAAGAGGCCACGGTGTTCTCCCAATGCATACTGCAACGAGTCCCTCCAACAAAAGTGTTTCTCATTCGCAAAATTATAGAGGGACGTCTAGCTTTATGGGAGAAAAAGAAGTACAACGCATTGTTCCATTAGGTTAAACACTTTCAGTTGGGAATAACTCATCGCATTCCTCTCGGGAAAAATTATTGGATCGATCGTTATTGTAAATTTCTTACTGCAGGGAAAGTGACCGCTTTCACATCAGTACTAGAAGATAAGTCGTCATCCACAGTCCTCAGCCCAGACGAAAAGTGAAGGGTAGATCAGTAAAATCATGGCTACAAGATTGCCATCCATCCGCAAAAGTCCTACCACCAGAAATATTGCTATCATCATCATTTCCTGTTTCGATAATGCATCACACAAGCAGATTTTGTGCCTTGGACGAAACTCGTATCATCTCCGCATGTGAACGAACTAAGAGTGGTGCAGGGACTTCTGGACTTGATTCGACATCATGGCGGAAAATGCTTACACGTTTTGGTTCGCAGTCTCAATCTTTAGCAGAAACTCTCACTCACTTCGTGATTCGCATCACTACCGAATCTGTACCAGCCAAAACGTTAGAAGCATTCACGTGTTGCCGACTCATAGCTCTCGAAAGGAAAAGAGGGGGAATACACCCATTCGGGGTGTGCGACACTTCAAGAATAGTTAGTAAAGCGATTCTTATGTTTGTTCGCCACGACATGCATGACGTCGCGGGAACGTTTCAAACAGCTGAAATGCAAAAGTGTGGGTTGAATACGCGGTACACTCACTCCGAAAAACAAATAACGCAAATTCTGATAGCTGCCTTCTAACAAACAATGCAACCAACGACTTCAATTCCGTAAACAGACAAGCTGCCCTCCACAACTTCGAGTTTGCATGTTCATCATTGTTATGCGTTATGAATAACCTATATCAAGAACCCACGACGTTCACTCTAGGTTCCGATTGCTTACTCTCAGAAGAAGGATTTACCCAAGGCGACCCCTTTGCGATGCCTTGCTTCTCCTTCGGGTCCTTGCATCTTATAGACAAAATACGACAAATCGAACCTAACGTACACTAAGTATGGTACGCTGATGACGCCAAAGTTTGTTCGTTGCCTCAAAGACATTACAAACGTTTGGAATGCCCTAAAACAGAAGGGCCAAAGTACGGTTACGTTGTTAATGGAGCCGAGTCCCAACTCTTGTCTCACCATACTCTGAGCATTAAGCAGTTCCCAACTAGACACCAAGATTTAGTGTGACGGCATAAGTATTCTCGGATCCGCGGTGGGTTCCGTCGACTACGAAGCAGTTATTGTCGACCAATGCGCAGATACTTGGCAAAATATAATTGAACGTTTAGTCGGTGGCCAAAATCGACCACATGCCGCATACTCGGGCTTGACACATTTGATGCAAGCAAAATGTACCTATATCAAACGGACTATCTAGTGCGATCACGAGATGTTGCGAGGCGTATCCGAGACCTTAATGAGTGTTTTTCTCAATGTTGTTATTAATCATGCTCGAAGAGACAAAGCATCTTCATTGCTTAGTGCCCTCCTTATGAAAAACGAGCGCTTTTGTACGTCATCGAGGGAGTTCACAGATGCCATATCGGCTCGCTATGGGCAAACCCCAATTGACTTGATCCAAGAATCATGATCTTGTCGTGAAGAAATCACGGTGAGCAACGCACTCTTATGCAGATCGGAAGGATTACCGTCAATCAGACACAACTCTGTCCGAGATAAAATTTCAAAAGAAACATCAACTATTTACCGTTATGTAGTAATCGAACCTAACCTACTACCGGTCCCTGATACCCTAAAATTCATCGAACCATTAACAAGTCAAGCCGCCTGGGTCATGCTGGACATATCCTGTTTGGGCCTGTGGAACGAGCGATTACAGCAGACATTCTTCGACGAAGACTTTCGTTCGTCAACCGACCAGCGGATGCATCCTTCCAGCACAATGAATCACACAAACAAGCCAAATACTCAGAAAGAATTAAAGCGATCGAGGACGGTAGATCTATTCCGCTAATTTTCTCCTCTTCTGGTTGCATCGGGAAATATACAGGCACCTTGTTCAAACGAATCGAATAAGTTCGCTCACAACGAGGTATTACGAAATACGCGCATGTCATCACAAACAAAAAACGCCGTGTTTCCTTTGAAATCGCTCGAACAGCATATGCCTTATTTCAAAGTTTAAGAGGAAACCGAGATGGCAGCACATACGATAGTGAACGACTTGTAATAAAAATCAGCTACAACGTTGACAGTGAAAGTTATGTATAAGCACATTTATGAGAACCCCTCTTTTGTAAATTTTTATATTTAAAAAATTATTAAATTATTATATTTGAGGATATAAATTGGATTGCTACCCGCGAAATCGATGTGTGTGAGTTCAGGTAGATCGAAGATGAGCGGACCGACAGTGAATCTTGGAAGACATAAATTAAATAGACTTAAATCCGAAGACACAGCATCGGATTTAAATAAAGCATATAGTTGTTATTGTTCCCTTCGAAATAAACTGTCGAATTTTAAAAAAAATATTTCTCGAAGTTCGAAACATATAAAGATAGTGAACGACTTGTTCACTATCCTGTCACCATATACACTGATCCTGTCACCATATATACTCAATATATATATATATATATATATATATATATATATATATATATATATATATATATATAT
>WNNJ02002150.1:0-13419 GCA_012934845.2 Pomphorhynchus laevis | reverse complement strand
TTTTTAACATTAATCAAAATTTATTACTTCAAGCAATGTCCAATTAATAATAATAATTTTTTTGTCGTGAGGTTGTCGTGAGGTTGTCGTGAGGTTGTCGTGAGGTTATCGTGAGGTTTTTTTTAACATTAATCAAAATTTATTACTTCAAGCAATGTCCAATTAATTTTTTTTAATAAGTTAATTTTTTTATTTTTATTTTTTTAATAAGTTAATTTTTTTTAATAAGTTAATTTTTTTTTAATAATTGATTTTTTTTTGAAAAAAAAACAAACAAATATAGTTATACTATAAATTTTAGTTTATTGAGTTTGCAGGTCGATGTCGAGCAGAACGAGGACCGCGAATACACATCGAAATTGAACGAGCCAACTGAATTCCAATCAATAATAATGTCCAATTAATAATTTTTTTTAAAGAGAAAAATTTATTTATAAAACTAAAACAAATAAAGTTAGATCAATAATTAGCTGCTCTCGTCAGCCTCACTGATGGCTACAACGTTGTTTCGGGTTTTGTTAACGGATCCTGGTTTTGTTCTTGCGCTTCGAAGACACGCGCTGGCTGAACGGGAGATCCCAAAGGCGACACGGCGCTTAATGCGTGACACGATGTGCGCGTACGATTCATTTCCTCGGCGAGCCTTAACTGCAGCAATTTTCTGGAATAACCCATTCGCCTCCTTTCCCATGCCACCGGATGATGAAAAAATGAGTGGAATAAATTTGATATTTTCAACAGTCTCGATTCTTTCCCAATATTTTGAATTCTTTCTGGACGAGTTATATTCGAATGCGGAGTCAACAGATTTGGAAACGGTCGATTGAGCAAAAATGCTAAATAGATTGACGTCAAAAAACGTCCGCTCGAATCTCTCATTTCCCAATACTCGACATGATATGTCCAGTCGAGCACCCAGGTCACGACTGGTCGCGTTGTTTTCAAAATTCAAAGTATCTGGGACAGGTTGCAGTCTAGGTTCAGTCTCAACGTCACGACTAACTGACGTTAACTCCTTTACAATTATGTCGCGAACCGCATCGTGCCTTATTGATGGCAGACCACCTTTGCGACAAGATAGTCCATGGCTCAAGGTCATTAAGTCACCACATGGACATATGGAACCAATCAAATCCCGCGGGGTTTGACCATAGCGTGCGATAGGGCATCCGTAAACTCTTTCGCTGACAGATGAAAGTGCTCACTTTTCAATGGAAAGGCACTTAGCCATGATGACGCACCATTTCTCTGGGCATGTTTTATTGCAGTCCGCACAGTCGTGTCCATTTTTTGAATCGTATCTGACAAACGACAGTTTAGTGAAGTTATGCGACCCGTTGCCAAACATTGAACCAGTTTCGATTGAGAGTTTCGTAAAGCTTGTCCTGTAATTCCAGACTCGTATGTATGGCTGATTGCTAGCGAAAAATCATAATCTAGTGAGGATGTAACTGCAGGGTCATGTACTCCCAGTCCCCCTAAACTTAATGGAGATGTCAAAATAGTATCCCATCCATTTTCGGTTGGCAACCCTGTCATTTTTGGCAAGAGTTTATCCTTTAACAGACCAGAAACAATTTTCAACTGATCGGTGTTGCAATCTATCGTTCTTGTTATGTATGTCCACTTCGATTGGATTGCTTTTGTAAGGCCTATGTATGCAACATGAGGGTCAACATTTGCTACTTCAGCCAAGCTTTCGAGAAGACTGACCCAACCATCGACGCATTGGCTGACTTTCATTGCTTCATATTGTGGTGTACCAATAGCGGAGCCTAGTACTGATATTCCATATATACTGATCTCTATATCGGGCGAAGGGTGTTGGTCGATTTCGAGGCTTCGATGTGAAAGCAGTTTTGATTTGCTTGGATTCACTATATAGCCATACTTTGGACCTTCCCTCATTAAAACATCCCACACTTTCTTGATATTCGGTAGGTCTCCGACAAAATTAGCGTCATCGGCATACCACACCTGATGAACGTTAGGAACGCGTTGGTGAATTTTGTCTATTAGCGGTAGTGAAGCCAGAGAAAAACATGGCATTGCGAAGGGGTCGCCTTGAGTAAAACCCTCCTCAGATAGCAAAGTATCGGTTCCGACAGCCAACATTGAAGGATTTTGATATAAGTTATGCAATATACAGGATAATGACGGGCATATGAATTTGAGATTATGGAGAGCTGCTTGTCTGTTTATTTTGTTGAACGCATTAGTCGCATCGATTGAAAGGAGACACGAATCGGTTTTTGTACAAAGATCGAAGCTTGTGGACGGCATGCTCAACACCACATCTTTGACCCGCAGCTGTTTGAACATTTCCTGCGACATCCTGTATGTCATCTCTTACAAGGGTGAGGATGGCCTTTGAGATTATTCGTCGAGATGTGTCCGAAATGCCTATTGGACGGATACCACCATTGCTCTTTTTCAATGCGATCAGTCTGCAGCTCGTAAACGCTTCTAAAAACCTCACGATAACCTCACGACAACCTCACGACAACCTCAC
Source organism: Pomphorhynchus laevis (assembly GCA_012934845.2). Taxonomy (NCBI): domain Eukaryota; kingdom Metazoa; phylum Acanthocephala; class Palaeacanthocephala; order Echinorhynchida; family Pomphorhynchidae; genus Pomphorhynchus; species Pomphorhynchus laevis. Next base: position 10,907 of record WNNJ02002150.1, on the reverse strand, counting down.
GACAAAAAAATTATTATTATTAATTGGACATTGCTAAGAAAATTTATAACTGTTCTAGCAAATTACAATAAAATAACATACAACTTCAAGACTAACATCAGCCGATATTGATTCCAATACATTCCAAATCTCAAGTGATTAAACAAACAACTTTAACACACGTACAATTTCAAAGTCGTACGTCCAGGGTACATCCCGGAGTACGCAGAATGGTTCGCGGAAAACCAACAGATGAAATACGATGTTGTAATTGCAACGGCGCAGCGGCCATTTGTCGTGGGTGTCGATGTGCGAAAAAATCAAGCCCGTGTGTGAATTGCAGAGCACCAGGCTGTCGTAATCGAACTAAAAATATATTCCCCAAATCGGAGTCTATCAATGTGAATTCTATCCAATGTCGAAATTCTACACATACAGATCCGACTAGCATATTCAACGACCAAGTTCATTCAATAGATTCCTTATCTACATTTCGAAACAACGATGCAACAGCACGGGCAAGGGCAGTAAGTAATATAACGACACCCAATATTTCTATTGAATACATATATTATAAGGTATGTAATTGGCGCCCCAACCTCATGCAACTTCCTATATGTACGGCGAGTAACGAATTTATAGATATTCTTTCTTCTTATTACAATTTAATAGCAAATGACAAAGATGATGGCCAAATCTCATTGATGAAAGCAACGGTTTTCTCACAGTGTATCCTTCAAAAAATCCCAACGCGTAAGATCTCTTACACTAGAAAGACCATTGAACGTCGTTTAAAGAGTTGGAAAGCGGAAGACTTTATAAGTGTATATGAAGAAGCATTGATGTTGCAGACAACATCCCATTGCAATGTGAAAACTAAGAAGATTGATTGTCATAAAAACTACATTCGGCTAATGGAGAATGGATGTGTAGCTTCAGCAACCAGACTTCTAGAATTTAAAGACGATTCACCCATTCTTTCTCCCGATTCGAAAGTTGGTACAAATACTGTAATAGAGAAACTAGCAGAATTACACCTTACCCTGCTGAAATAGATCAGAGTGCTATTCTATCGGATTTTGTTGAGGGAGTAACTAGTCATCATCCAGTCATATTTTATTCTATAGATGCAGACGAAATCATTGCAGCAGCAAGGAGAACTCAAGGTGGCGCTGGACCTTCAGGCTTAAATGCAATAATGTGGAAGAGAATGTTAACTGGATTCGGTATCCACTCTAAGAAGTTGGCAACATCACTAGCGGAATTTGCAATACGATTAGCTTCGGAGCATATCAATCCTAACAGTTTACGTGCGTTTGTAGCGAGTAGACTTATAGCTTTAAAAAAGACTGCAGGTATACGATCAATTGGCGTGGGACAAGTGGAACGACGGATAATTAGCAAAGTCGTTTTAGGAAAAATTAGAGGACATATTCAGGATGTAATGGGAACTGTGCAATTGTGCGCATCACAGAGAAGCGGAATAGAATTCGCTGTTCATTCCTTATCAGATTCCTTTCACTCTCGGGTTGACTTTGGCTTACTGGCCGTTGATGCAACAAACGCTTTTAATTCCGTAAATCGACGTCTAACATTAGCAAACATAAAATTCATTTGTCCGTCTCTTGAAACAATACTAGTGAACTTATACATAAAATCATCAACAATGTTTACTGGTAGTGATCCGATATTTTCAAAAGAGGGTTTCACTCAAGGTGACCCTTTGGCCATGGCTGCATTTGCCGTTTCGACTCTACCACTCATCCTTCATATTCAAAAATGTTTACCATCCGTGATTCAACGATGGTACGCAGACGATGCAAATTTTGTCGGTCCTAGCGATGATTTATATAAAGCCTGGGAAATACTAAAAACAATAGGCCCAAAATTTGGCTATTACGTTAATCCACTAAAGACACAGCTGCTAATACACAAGGAACATGAATTCGACACTAGCAACTTCTCTGACTGTAAAATAAGTGAGCGTGCTATCGAAGTACTCGGAACTCCCATTGGAGCAGAAGCTGATGTTTTGGATATTATAAAAACCAGGGTAACATCCTGGGCATCCACACTTGAAAGATTAGTTGAAGTTAGTAAAATTGATCGACAAACTGCTTATTCCGGGTTAATACACTCTGTGCAATGGAAATGGATATATACTTACAGAACAGTACCAATGTGCACGGATGTCACTAGATGTCTTAAAAACCTATTGTATAGCGGTTTTATTGAGTCAATCACACAAGCGAAAATTGAACAAGCACATAAAGAATTATTAACTCTACCGTTCAAATTAGGGGGCATTGGGTTAGTTGATCCGGAATACATCGCTGACTTGGAGTACGATTATTCTCGTAGAATGTACGAAACCTATCGAGACGGATATACGGGAGAAAACCTGAGGGATGTTCAAACTCAAACAGCTAGAAATATTTCATACATGAGATTAAATGTAGCCAAATCGAGGAAAGAATTAATACTAAAATCTCTACCATCGGATTACTTTAAGATATTGGCACATGCTAGTTACAAGGGAGCTTCATCGTGGCTATCTTCCCTACCTCTACGTCACGAGGGGTTTCGGCTTACAAACAATGAGTTTAGCGATGCATTAGCAGGTCGCTATGGATGGTCTTTGCGAGCATTAGAAAATAAAAAATTCATATGTTCTTCAGAAATGATTATCAATCATGCATTTTCGTGCAAGACCGGAGCGCTACCATCTATCAGGCATAATGAAGTAAGAGATATATTTTCTCATCTCTTAAGCGGGATATGCAGTGGCGTGGAGGTTGAACCAGTATTAGCAACCGTTCCATCTGATTATCGTTTTAACAACAATAGCACAAGCATATCGAAAGAAGCGCGTCTGGATGTTGTATGTAGTGGACTATTCGGAAGCCGGTTTGAGCGGACATTTTTGGATGTCGCAATATTTAATGTACATGCTCCCTCTAACTCCCGAACTGAGTGTAAGGCTGACTTTGAATACCATGAAAAACGAAAAATTTCGAAGTATGGAGAGCGAATTTTAAGTTTAGAACAGGCGCATTTCAGTCCGTTAATTTTTTCGTCTTCAGGAGGATCAAGTCAGGAATCTAATAGGATAATGAAGCAAATAGCGTAAAAATTAAGCTCAAAACGCGAATTCCCATATCCTCAAATAATAAAAAATATACGAGAGAAAATTTCATTTGCCTTAGCTCGTGCTGCATCTGCCTGTTTAAGAGCGCCACGCTCTACATATGGAAAACCTATTCACGATCATTTTCGATCAACAGAAGAGATGTCACGAAAGCCGGAAGATTCGAATTAAAGAGAAATAACTTAGCTTATGATTGGATTTTTGAATTCTTTAGTTCTTTACTTTTGGACACATTCTTGTATGTTTTACGAAAAAAAAATTTTTTCTTTAAAAAAAAATTGAACAATGCTTGAAGTAATAAATTTTGATTAATGTTAAAAAAAACCTCACGATAACTTCACGACAACCTCACGACAACCTCACGACAACCTCACGACAACCACACGACAACCTCACGACAACATCACGGGACAGAGAGGCAAGATCAGACATAAGATGTACTGGCCTCTTCGGGAATCTGACGGAGTGGTCCTTTATGGACGTATGCGTTTTCAACAACCTAGCGCCGTCTTATTCCTTGGATACAATGAAGGATCCCTTCAAGTACCATGAAAATCGGAAGCAGGCAAAATATACAGAGCGGATTGCGAAAATAGAAAATGCTTCGTTTCACCCGTTGATTTTCTCAACTGTTGGTGGTATTGGAAAGATAGCGGACTCGATACTTAAGCGCATATCTTCACTTAAAGCGAGCAACAACAACCTTTCATATCCCGATTTGATCCGTCAAGAAAGAGCCAGGATTTCACTCCTTATTATAAAATCCACATCGATGGCTATGCGAAACAGGTATCAAGAACCAGGAACTCTAATTCACGAAAAGGACGTACAACTCTAAGTCGATTTGTACGATCAACTCCCTTTGAACTAAAAAATCAGATTTTGAATTGCCATTTTGGACCCATTAGAGGGTAACCTTTAAGCTGTCTTATTTTTGAATAATTTATATTATTTCGAAAAAAAATAATAATATTAATATTATTATTAATAATATTCTTATTATTGACCTAAAAAAATTTGGTTTCTTATAAACATACAATAATCGACTTTCCATACAATCGACTTTCCAGTTCAAATTACACAAATTACAATTGAAATTCTTAGCTGCTAACTAACAACTACTTATATCACTTACACTGAGGGAGTGACAATGCCTCGTGGCAAACCGTCTACAAGTAGACCATTCTGCTCTTGTAACACTGATGCAGCAAGATGCAAAGGTTGCCGGTGCGCAAAAGCAGGCTCGAACTGCATAAACTGCAGAGCTCCGAACTGTACTAGAAAGACGAAAACTGTATACATTGACCCTGTTTATCAACCTAGAGCAAATACTACCGTTTAAGTGCTAGAAATGCATAATGCAACAAACGTCGATTCTATCGCCGAAGTCTCGAGCGCGTGTACCTTGTCACCAATCAATTATGCTACCAATCAGAATCTATTTTGGAGCACTGGTTTTACGGAGGTAATAAAATGGATCCCAAATCATTTTGCGCTTCCCAAATGTGGCGCCAGTCAGAAATTTATTGATCTTTTGAGTGAATGTTTCGAATATTTCAATCAGTCAAATGTATGCGCATACGATCCTCTAGTTCGATCTACTATGCTATGTCAACTGCTATTGCAGAGGCCGCCAACGCGGAAGGTTAACTTACTACGAAAAACCCTAGAAAGAAGATTAACATTACTCAAAGATTTGAAACTTGACGAACTTATGTCCGAAGCATCCTACCTACAGAAAATGAGAAAGGATAACATTGAAAATAAAAAGCTACCAGAATCTTTCGTGATCGAGAAAATAGTTAAATTGATTAAATCTGGAAAATACGGAAAGGCATCAAGGTTGCTAGACAAAGGACAACACTCAGGAGTTTTGGCTGCTGAAACAATAATTCAAGGCAAAACGGTACTCGAAAAATTAGAAGAACTCCACCCAAGAGCCTCTACGGTGAACGAAGAATACCTTCTGAAAGAAAATATGGCTGGTTGTGTGGATCATCACGACACAAGGTTTTTCGATATCACACCTGATGATATAATTAAAGCGTCCAAAAGTACCAAGGGAGCTGCCGGGCCTTCGGGAGTATGTACAGATGAGTGGCGTAAATTTCTAACAATACATGGATTAGCCTCAAAACGTCTTGCCGCAGCGATATGCGGATTTGCAATAAAGATTTCAAGCGAAAAGTTAAATCCAGTAGCGTTACAAGCGTTCACAGTCAGTCGCCTTATACCGCTGGAAAAGCATAATGGGATTAGACCCATTGGAGTAGGAGAAGTATTGAGACGGATTGCGGGCGTACTGTGTTGTCATTTATTGGAAAAGATGTTAGGAGTGTATGTGGTTTTACGCAACTTTGTGCAGGCCAAAGATGTGGAACAGAGATTGCTATTCACACGATTCGAGATGCGTTTAGTCAATCTTCTGATGAATGCATCTTACTAATAGATGCAACCAATGCCTTTAATAACTGCAACCGAAAAATGGCACTGGAAAATATGAAATTCATCTGTCCCGCAATGTCGACGATATTGCACAATACCTACATTCAACCTTCGATGCTGGTGGTGGATAACTCAATATTAAAATCAACAGAAGGTTTCATACAAGGAGACCCTCTCGCCATGGCAGCATTCGCTACAGCCTCGATGCCACTAATAGGAAAACTGAAACAAGTAGCTCCAAACGCTAAACACTGTTGGTACGCCGATGATGGAGCGTGCGTGGGCAAACCAAGCGATATAAATAAGGTATGGAAAGAGCTTAACCGAATAGGACCCGCGTTTGGATTCATAACAAATTCATCAAAATGTACTGTATTGACAGGCAAAACCTGTAATATTGATTGTCTGGATGAACTCGCGGATGATGGTGTAGATATTCGATGCGATGGAATCAAATACCTTGGGAGCATGATTGGGCTCGAACAATATGTTGAAACCGAGATAATCAACAAAGTAACGAATTGGTCAGGTCAAATAGAAAAGCTAAAACAGATTGCCGATAGAGACGCCTTCGACGGATACACTTTGCTAATCAAAGCTTTGCTACACAAATTCTCTTACATTCTTAGAACATGTGAAGTAGCAGATTGTCTTCTAATACCTTTAAAGAATGCGATACTTCATAATCTTTTGCCGGGAATGCTGGGAATCAACAGCCTCGACGATGAGTCAAGTAGAATAGTAGCTTTACCATGCAGATATGGAGGACTTGGTATAGTCGACTATACTCAAGAATGCAATAATGAATACGAGAAATCACGCATGATGTATAGGGCTAGTGTAGATAGAGACCACTCAGAAGTTCCCCTAGAAACGACTCAGCATAATGTAGTCAAGCAGATAAGAGAAATGAACATAATAAAGTTTAACAGAATGGTGACGGAGATTACTAGTAACTCTAAAAATGATTTAAAGACAATTTTATGGAATGCCAGCTTGAAAGGTGCCTACTCGTGGTTAACAGCAGGGTTTGTTGAGGGTTTGTTCATATCCTCCTCAGAATTCCACGACGCGATTTCAATAAGATACGAGTGGAAACCGAATCGCTATTTGGGTGAGTGTGCGTGTGGAGTGTCTCTAACAACAATACACGCACTTTCATGCAAGACAGGCTGTTTCAACTTCATTCGTCACAACAGTGTCGCTAACGAGATTGCTAGATCACTCAAGGAAACCTGTCGACTCGTATGTACAGAACCAGTATTGCTCCCGGTTCCAGACACAGTCATTTTTGAATCTCAAGCCACATCACGGGACAGAGAGGCAAGATCAGACATAAGATGTACTGGCCTCTTCGGGAATCTGACGGAGCGGTCCTTTATGGACGTATGCGTTTTCAACAACCTAGCGCCGTCTTATTCCTTAGATACAATGAAGGATCCCTTCAAGTACCATGAAAATTGGAAGCATGGCAAAATATACAGAGCGGATTGCGAAAATAGAAAATGCTTCGTTTCACCCGTTGATTTTCTCAACTGTTGGTGGTATTGGAAAGATAGCGGACTCGATACTTAAGCGCATATTATTGACCTAAAAAAATTTGGTTTCTTATAAACATACAATAATCGACTTTCCATACAATCGACTTTCCAGTTCAAATTACACAAATTACAATTGAAATTCTTAGCTGCTAACTAACAACTACTTATATCACTTACACTGAGGGAGTGACAATGCCTCGTGGCAAACCGTCTACAAGTAGACCATGCTGCTCTTGTAACACTGATGCAGCAAGATGCAAAGGTTGCCGGTGCGCAAAAGCAGGCTCGAACTGCATAAACTGCAGAGCTCCGAACTGTACTAGAAAGACGAAAACTGTATACATTGACCCTGTTTATTAACCTAGAGCAAATACTACAGTTCAAGTGCTAGAAATGCATAATGCAACAAACGTCGATTCTATCGCCGAAGTCTCGAGCGCGTGTACCTTGTCACCAATCAATTATGCTACCAATCAGAATCTATTTTGGAGCACTGGTTTTACGGAGGTAATAAAATGGATCCCAAATCATTTTGCGCTTCCCAAATGTGGCGCCAGTCAGAAATTTATTGATCTTTTGAGTGAATGTTTCGAATATTTCAATCAGTCAAATGTATGCGCATACGATCCTCTAGTTCGATCTACTATGCTATGTCAACTGCTATTGCAGAGGCCGCCAACGCGGAAGGTTAACTTACTACGAAAAACCCTAGAAAGAAGATTAACATTACTCAAAGATTTGAAACTTGACGAACTTATGTCCGAAGCATCCTACCTACAGAAAATGAGAAAGGATAACATTGAAAATAAAAAGCTACCAGAATCTTTCGTGATCGAGAAAATAGTTAAATTGATTAAATCTGGAAAATACGGAAAGGCATCAAGGTTGCTAGACAAAGGACAACACTCAGGAGTTTTGGCTGCTGAAACAATAATTCAAGGCAAAACGGTACTCGAAAAATTAGAAGAACTCCACCCAAGAGCCTCTACGGTGAACGAAGAATACCTTCTGAAAGAAAATATGGCTGGTTGTGTGGATCATCACGACACAAGGTTTTTCGATATCACACCTGATGATATAATTAAAGCGTCCAAAAGTACCAAGGGAGCTGCCGGGCCTTCGGGAGTATGTACAGATGAGTGGCGTAAATTTCTAACAATACATGGATTAGCCTCAAAACGTCTTGCCGCAGCGATATGCGGATTTGTAATAAAGATTTCAAGCGAAAAGTTAAATCCAGTAGCGTTACAAGCGTTCACAGTCAGTCGCCTTATACCGCTGGAAAAGCATAATGGGATTAGACCCATTGGAGTAGGAGAAGTATTGAGACGGATTGCGGGCGTACTGTGTTGTCATTTATTGGAAAAGATGTTAGGAGTGTATGTGGTTTTACGCAACTTTGTGCAGGCCAAAGATGTGGAACAGAGATTGCTATTCACACGATTCGAGATGCGTTTAGTCAATCTTCTGATGAATGCATCTTACTAATAGATGCAACCAATGCCTTTAATAACTGCAACCGAAAAATGGCACTGGAAAATATGAAATTCATCTGTCCCGCAATGTCGACGATATTGCACAATACCTACATTCAACCTTCGATGCTGGTGGTGGATAACTCAATATTAAAATCAACAGAAGGTTTCATACAAGGAGACCCTCTCGCCATGGCAGCATTCGCTACAGCCTCGATGCCACTAATAGGAAAACTGAAACAAGTAGCTCCAAACGCTAAACACTGTTGGTACGCCGATGATGGAGCGTGCGTGGGCAAACCAAGCGATATAAATAAGGTATGGAAAGAGCTTAACCGAATAGGACCCGCGTTTGGATTCATAACAAATTCATCAAAATGTACTGTATTGACAGGCAAAACCTGTAATATTGATTGTCTGGATGAACTCGCGGATGATGGTGTAGATATTCGATGCGATGGAATCAAATACCTTGGGAGCATGATTGGGCTCGAACAATATGTTGAAACCGAGATAATCAACAAAGTAACGAATTGGTCAGGTCAAATAGAAAAGCTAAAACAGATTGCCGATAGAGACGCCTTCGACGGATACACTTTGCTAATCAAAGCTTTGCTACACAAATTCTCTTACATTCTTAGAACATGTGAAGTAGCAGATTGTCTTCTAATACCTTTAAAGAATGCGATACTTCATAATCTTTTGCCGGGAATGCTGGGAATCAACAGCCTCGACGATGAGTCAAGTAGAATAGTAGCTTTACCATGCAGATATGGAGGACTTGGTATAGTCGACTATACTCAAGAATGCAATAATGAATACGAGAAATCACGCATGATGTATAGGGCTAGTGTAGATAGAGACCACTCAGAAGTTCCCCTAGAAACGACTCAGCATAATGTAGTCAAGCAGATAAGAGAAATGAACATAATAAAGTTTAACAGAATGGTGACGGAGATTACTAGTAACTCTAAAAATGATTTAAAGACAATTTTATGGAATGCCAGCTTAAAAGGTGCCTACTCGTGGTTAACAGCAGGGTTTGTTGAGGGTTTGTTCATATCCTCCTCAGAATTCCACGACGCGATTTCAATAAGATACGAGTGGAAACCGAATCGCTATTTGGGTGAGTGTGCGTGTGGAGTGTCTCGAACAACAATACACGCACTTTCATGCAAGACAGGCTGTTTCAACTTCCTTCCTCACAACAGTGTCGCTAACGAGATTGCTAGATCACTCAAGGAAACCTGTCGACTCGTATGTACAGAACCAGTATTGCTCCCGGTTCCAGACACAGTCATTTTTGAATCTCAAGCCACATCACGGGACAGAGAGGCAAGATCAGACATAAGATGTACTGGCCTCTTCGGGAATCTGACGGAGTGGTCCTTTATGGACGTATGCGTTTTCAACAACCTAGCGCCGTCTTATTCCTTGGATACAATGAAGGATCCCTTCAAGTACCATGAAAATCGGAAGCAGGCAAAATATACAGAGCGGATTGCGAAAATAGAAAATGCTTCGTTTCACCCGTTGATTTTCTCAACTGTTGGTGGTATTGGAAAGATAGCGGACTCGATACTTAAGCGCATATCTTCACTTAAAGCGAGCAACAACAACCTTTCATATCCCGATTTGATCCGTCAAGAAAGAGCCAGGATTTCACTCCTTATTATAAAATCCACATCGATGGCTATGCGAAACAGGTATCAAGAACCAGGAACTCTAATTCACGATAAGGACGCACCACCCTTAGTCGATTTGTACGATCAACTCCCTTTGAACTAAAAAATCAGATTTTGAATTGCCACTTTGGACCCATTAGAGGGTAACCTTTAAGCTGTCTTATTTTTGAATAATTTATATTATTTAAAAAAATTGGACATTAATGATAATAATCATTAATCAACGTAATCATTAATAATCATCATAATCATTAATAATCAATAATCATCATAATCATTAATCTACGAAAGGAGTAGATTTATGCCGCTGGTGTTCACGGCTTCTGGTGCTGCGGGACCCGACGCCATGGTTTTGCTCAGGACAATTGCTCGATTGCGTTCAACACGTGGGAATAAAAGCTATGCTGAATGCCTATGTGGCCTCATAAGGTCCATAAGTTTGCTGCTGTGTCGTGCTGCCTCACATGCAATCAGAGGGTGCCGGTCGATTAGGGGTCACCCATATAGTCGTGGATTCGAACGGATGGATGATTCTAATGTTTTAGAATAAATAATAATACATAACAATGTTAAATGTATATTGGCCCATTTGAGGGAACCATCTGTTGTAATTAATAGTATATAAAATTAGACA